>NJDD01001505.1:287007-309420 GCA_002245505.1 Calephelis nemesis | reverse complement strand
CCAACAAATAAAAATCCCATCAGATATTAATTAAAACAAGAACAACAAAGGCTGTGACCACCCACGTCACAGGACACTGCAGATGTTCACAACTAGAACATCACTATATAAAAAAAAAGTGTCCATCAAAGAGCTGTCAAATGATATGTTTTGTATTTGCTATCTCCACTATTGCTGCTGTTGGTCACAGTAGATAGCAAATGTAAAACGCGACATTTCACAGCTATTTTATATACACTTTACCCTGTGATCATCACTAAAAAGATATGGAATAGCCACGCCGGTAGCTCGTAAGAGGTGAGCATAAGTTAAACGTATTATTAACAAGGTCACTGATGGGAGAGTGTTTTGCAGAAACTTTCCCGGATAGGAATCCAACACCTTATCCATTCCTATCATTTTCCGGTCTATCTAACTATCATGTTCCAGTCAGAAAAGTTATGTAGTCGGTTAAATTACACAAGAATCGCTGGTCTATGTCTCAGATATTAGGTATCCGATGCACCTGTAATATATACCCTCTTTGGCTATATTTACTATGACTGTCTATGACTACGGTTGTCTCTTAAAAAATACCTTGAAAAAAGAAAAGAAAAAGAGTATCTTGTGAAAAAAAAAGATATTCATTAAACTACTAGCCGACCCGGCGAACTTCTTATCGCTTGACATTAACAACTACTAACTGTTTGTATGGAATAATGCATTATTTTTCCTATTATTCTACAATTACCCGTTTTTTTTGGATTTTACTCCTTAAGAAACGATTTGAGTTATAAGGCCCAGTACTGACATTTTATGAGGAGTAAAATCAAGTGCAACACGAAAAGTTGAGGCGATACGTAGAAAGAGACAAACGTATATGGCTGTAAGATTGAACGTGTAAAAGAATTAGATGGAATACATTACACAGCGTGTCTCATTCTCGGGATCTCCTCCTGCGCGGTACTTCGTAGTCTTTGTGCAGGAGGAGTCGCTATCTATCAAAATACTGACTATTTGGATCACACTTCTAATGTCTGCGATGATACTAATTTAAGAAGAATTAACATAACTAAATCTGCTGTAGGAGACATGTGTGTTGCAAGATACATTTCGTAAGGAGTAAAATCCAATCGTACGTCGTAGCTGACACACACAAACTTTTTTCTTTATAATAACCATCTTCTGATATTTAATAATACAAAAAATAGAATTTCCAAAATTGTTCCATCCGTTCAGGCGTGATGCGATGTCCACGTGAAATGGGGATTCATTCACATATACGGGATGGCCAAAGAGTCATGGATCAAACACACATAGCGGTTAGAGGGGTCATCAGCTGCAAAAAGTTGTTTTACGAGAGGTCCTTAAGATCAACCCCTGCAAAGTTATAATTTATTTCGTATTTTCATAACAAAGTTGTCTTTTTTAACTATTTGTTATTGAAGTTCGAAAATACTAGATTGGTACTGATAAGTCCTTGCGTTAGATATGCTACATATGGTTGTTTATTAGGTGTCGGCAAGAATTAGTAAAAAAAAGACAATTTTCTATAAAAATATATAACAAATTATAACTCAGCAGGTGTCGACCTTAAGGACCTCCCGTAGAACAACTTTTTGCAGCTGATGACCCCATCTAACCCCTAGTTGCGTTTGATCCACGACTTCTTGACCTCCCTGTATAGTTAATTGTAATGGGAAGCAAAATTTGTATTATATGCTAATGAAGTCGCGTTTAAATAGAACTTTAATAAGATATAACCTTTCACAGAACTGTCCGACGAAAGCAGAAGCTAGACGGAGTGCTGCAAAAATAGCCCTGATGAACAGCGTCTTCAACGAGCACGAGTCGCGCCGGATATCGGAGCACTTCATCGAGAAGGCGGTGGCGGAGGCGCGCGCCTCTTTCGCTGGAGACGCCACCACCCACCACCAGGACCCCAGCGCTGGCATCGCTGCGTTCAGGTACTTTTTTATTAAAAGACTAGCCGATTCGGTGAACTTCTTAACGCCAGGCATTGATAGCTACTTACAGTTTGTTAAAATTCGTCCTTCCTTTTTTCCCAATTATCCTGTTCACAAGAAGTATTTTTTATGATAATGGAAGACAAACAAGCAGACGGATTTCCTGATGGTAAGAAATTCACGCCGCCTAGAGACACCAAAGGTGATACTGGTGCGTTGCCAACCTGAGGCCGCGATGATAGCAAAAGTAAGTTAACCGGCTACCTTACCCTTCCGAACCGGAACACATCATGACGTAACTTGACTTGAGTAAAGCAGTGACTTCGTTACTCATTCGTTATGGCGGCAGGAATAGGTAAGGCGGTCGTACCAATCCGGGAGAGCCGCTGCTAAGAAAGGAAAGAAGAGTCAGGAGAAGAAGAGTCAGGAGAAACTAAGTGGTAGAGTTTAACTCTACCACTTAGTTTCTCCTGACAATAACTAACGAAACAAAAAAAATGTTCTGTTCATCTGTTCAATTTGATTTATACGCAAACAAGCAATAACCGTTCAGATTAAATGAGATAACCGTTACCTCACATAGAACACCATAAATGTTACTGGCGTGTCTCTTGCTTATGATCTTGATTTTAAGGCATGCGTGCTAACCATCCGACTAGTTTACCTGCCAACATCGAACACAATAACAGCGAGCACTGACTCTGGTGACAGGAATAGTTAAGGTCAATCGATTCAGATACTTATTACCTAGTAATAACTGACTACACTGGGGGAATGATTAAAGAACGTAAATATGTTGAATCAGAATCAGAAAAATCTTTATTCACTTGAACCATACAAGTGGTATTTGTGCGCGTCGACATTTTTTTAAACAACCACCGGATCGGAACGCGGTCACACACTGAGAAGATCCGGCGAAAGAAACTCAGCGGGCTTGTCTTTTTTCTATAGTAATAGTTACAATATAAACTAGATTAAAAATATAAATTACAATCTTACTTTAACTTAAATAAAAAGTATAACAAATCACATTACAAATTGCAGTGGGAGATTGAAACCTCTATCCCCAAGCATGTTCATCTTCCAAATACCCTGAGACCGTATAATAGCCTTTTTGACATAGTTTTGTTTTGATACATTTTTTAAACTTATTTAAAGGTAGATCTCTAATACCAATGGGCAGCTTATTGTAGAAACGTATACATTGACAAAAAAAAGATTTACTAATTTTATGTAGACGAGTTTTGTATGCGGTTAGATTATTTTTATTCCTCGTATTAACATAGTGAACATCACATTTTTTTGTAAACATAAATAGATTTTTTAATATACATTAAATTCTCATAAATGTATTGAGAACTGAAGGTTAAAATATTTTTTTTTTTTATTTTTTCTCGGAGGGAATCCCTTACTTTAAAATTACAAATAGCTCTAGTAGCTCTTTTCTGTAATGCAAATATTATATTTAAGTATTTATATCTGCAGAATTTCCCTAAAGAAGTGTCCCATAAGACATCAAACTATGAAAATAGCTAAAATAAATTATTCGGGCCGTTTCAACATCTGTTAATGTTCTTATTTTTTTTTACTGCAAATGCTGCTGAACTAAGCCTATTTGCCAGATTCACAATATGAGGGCCCCATTGTAATTTATTATCAATTGTGATGCCTAAAAAGATAGTGGATTCAACCAGATCCAGATTAGATCCACTTAGGTTTACATTGGAATCTACTAGCCTAACATTGGGCATTGAAAATCTAATACATTTCGTTTTATTACCATTTAAAAGAAGATTGTCAACTGTGAACCAATGTACAACTTGGTTACAACCGTTGATTAGATTGACTAGTATGCGACAGGTTCTTTACATTCCGTCGTTGCAAAATTATTCATAAACGTGATATTTGTTACCTACTGTAATATTTATTTATACGTATAATAGTTGTTAACAACTTGGCCGTGTGTTAGTTTTTTTTATCTCTATAGTACAAATTCGAAACATCGAGAAAAAGTATTCTTTTATCTGTAAGGTCTGATCTATTTGGATGATATAATTCAATAAAATCGATTCAGCTGTTTTACTCGGATATACGGAGATACTTACTATCATACATATACATTTTTGGGATATTTGCTATGTCCAAACACAGTCCCTTGTTTTCATTAGACTCGAAGATACATTTTTCAGCCTGCATCATATGCAACTAGGATCTACCTACATTTGTACCATATTAAAAGGATTAAGAAAATCGAGAAAAAAAATAAACTCTACTTCTAATCTCTTTAGTTCAACGAGCTCTTACAAAAAGCGATGTTGAAGCGGCAAATAAGAGCTAGTAATAAGATAAGATCTTTTATAAAGTTACACCAAATACCGACGGGGAAACATAAATAAGCACTTGTTACCAGCTACTAACAATCATAAAAGTCTCAACTTTGAGAAGCCGGTAACAAGTAATTTCCATTGTGAATGTGGGAAATAATAATTACTTTTTATCATAATTTGCTAGCAAAGCATTACAGTTCCCAGACGACATTCATCACCTCGATGGCTGGTTTTACTTTCTCGAGTAGCATGAGAATAGACGCGGGACATACTTTTGATGTTCTAAGATAGTGATTAGGAAGGCGGCTCTTTTGATGATAAAAGTACCCGTCTCCTTTATACAAACAAATATTCTTGGACAAGTTACCCAAATTGAATCTAACCCCAAAGTAAGCAAATTATATGTTTGTGTTATGGTAGTTAGTTAACAACTCTAATCATAATATTAACATAGCAAATTTTTTTACCCCTTTTTAAGAAAATTGCGAGGACGGAGGGGTGTGTAGCTTATGTGTAGGAGAAATGCAGATTACTAATACTTTGCAATGGCATTGCTTATAAATTGCATTAAATCAAAAAATAAAACATTACACATACTACCATGCATGTGACACACTCAAGCAAATAATTGATAACGACAAAAGATCACAGATCACTTAATAAATTAAGATGGCCTTCTTATCAAAAAAGATAATAATTGAATAATTTATAATTAAAATTTATTATAGTCGACTAATGACTACTAATAGTAGTAGGTACTTATATAGATACCAGAATGCATTTAACAAATGCTCAGACCTAGAAATACATATAGACAATAATAGATAAATACATATAGACCATAATAGATAAATATATATAGATAATAATAGACATCTAAATGCTCATCACACAAACGCCCATTGGGATTCGAACCCGAGTTTTGCGATAGGTTAGTGACATAGGGTATAATACGCTTAGCCTTTAGCCCCTCGATTAACGAGGTTAATAGACGTAATATAAGATGAATAATTAAGGTTTCTGAATTATTTTGCAGATAAGAACGCTTTCGATTAATTGCTCCTCATGCCAATCGTATTATCCTATTAATATTATAAATGCAAGTTGGTCTGTTTGTTTGTTACTCCTTTACGCAAAAACTGCTGAACCGATTTTCTTCAAATTGGGTACACATGTTGAGGGTAACTTGAATTAATATACATAGGATAGTTTTTATCCGCAAACAATGTTCCTGTGGGGGAACG
Organism: Calephelis nemesis; assembly: GCA_002245505.1. Taxonomy (NCBI): domain Eukaryota; kingdom Metazoa; phylum Arthropoda; class Insecta; order Lepidoptera; family Riodinidae; genus Calephelis; species Calephelis nemesis. Next base: position 303,903 of record NJDD01001505.1, on the reverse strand, counting down.
CGGGCAACGTCGCAGGCATAGCTTGTCTTTTATAAATGTAATTTATCATCACTTTAAATATAGTATACATATTTTAAAATAGGGAAAAAAGACAAGCCCGCTGAGTTTCTTGCCGTATCTCTTCAGCATGTGGCCGCGTTCCGATCCGGTGGTAGATTTAGTATTATATAGATTAATGAAATACAAATATTTTGACTGATTGCTTGATTCCAGTAGTAGTGTGCTATGCTCGTTAAAATCAATTACAACGCCAAGATGTCAGTGCTTGCTATTGTTGTTCCATCCTGAAAGGTAGAAAGTGCGCTAGAATTATACGGGAAATTTGGTCTGGTCCAAGACAGCGACACACCAAAATCGTTCCAAGTTCAAACCTACACATATTCAAAGTCTTTCGACATCATTTAGCGTAACTTCAAAAAGTGCTTAACTGAATTTTATATTTATATAAAAAATATAATGTAAAATAGTTTTCGTACATAATATAAATTACAAATGTAAATTACAAATATAAATTATAAATAATCAAAAAGGACGAATGAATGCATAAATATATTTTTGTATTCAGGTTTATGCTGGAAGCTAACAAAGGAAGAACAATGCTGGAATTCCAAGAACTGATGACGGTGTTCCAGCTGTTGCACTGGAATGGATCTCTTCGGGCAATGCGGGAAAGGCAGTGCTCGCGGCAGGAGGTATTGAAATCTAACATTGTTCTTCTTCATTGCTATTAAAGGACATGTCCAAAAATTTATGGACCAAAAACCCAGAATCGACAGGAATGAAATGTATACCAGTGGATTGTAATTGAAATATAATATAATGTTACCAAAGGGGCAACCCTGAAACTGTTATAGTATAGGAGCTAGGAGCAACAAAAAAACAAGTCAAAAATTCGTTTATAACAATAATAAAAATAAGTTTACGTCATGTTGTGACTTAATATGACGTTGTTGTAATGTTGTGTCACCTGTGTTATACACGATAATTATCATTAACAAATTTCACAAGTAACAGCAACATACTAACAAAATCGTATTAAATCACAACATAACACTGTTTTTTGTATATTTTTTTTCCTTTTGACCTATAGATACTACAATCGTTATAGTACTGTGTGTATTATTGGTAATTCTGTGGCTAAAGATTGCTAATAAAAAAATAATTGGTATAGTATAGGAGCTAAGAGCCATGTTGTGGGTGAGAATATCGTTGTTAATTATTTATTTTTATAATGTAAGTCTTATTGTGATAAGTTTTAATGATTTATAATTATGTATAATATTCGAAGACATTCTAATCCACAACAACTTGTGTTACACATGAATGTACAAGCAATAAGCAACATAATAAAAAAATATGTTAAATTTAAATCACACACGATATTTTTGTTCGCTCATAGATAGGTACTACTATCAACGTGTTGTGTGTTATCGGTAATTATATTGCTTTGGATGAAAAAAATCGGCAATTATTGTCATAAATATTTTACTGCCCAAATAATCAAAGAAATAACAGTTTGGAACTGTACACAAAAACAACTACGCGACTTTGTTGTAATTGTAACAGAAATCTCTTTTATTATTTATTTTCGTAACTACAGAATTTCCAATAATACACACAGTACTATAACGATAGTGGTATCTATGGGCCAAATAAAAAATACAATAAACAGAGTCTTTGTTATGTTGTGATTTAATATGATGTTATTTTTATGTTGCTGTTGCTTGTAAAATGTGTTGATGATAGTTATCATGTGTAACACAAGTGACACAACATTATAATTTCGTCACGTTAAGCCACAACATAACGTAAACTTATTTTTTAATTTGATTTTTTTACTTATCTTATCTTGCTCTTAGCTCCTATACTATAACGATTTCAGGGTTGTTGCTTTGACAAGTTTATATTATATTTAAATGCCAATTCATGGGTACACATTTCATTTCTGTCGATTATGGTTTATTTTTGGACATCACCTTTGTTCCTTCGCATCATTTCCAGGAATAATTTATAACGAACATTCATTTATAAATCGATCCCGAGCAGAGAGAAAAACTTTGCTCAAGAAGTTTAAACTTAATATTTACTTGGAAAAAACGCAGTTTTACGTATAGCTATGCTTCTCATCTCAAAGTCTCATTCTCATAAAGACATAAGTGCTTAAGTAACAATGTTTATCAAATAGTTTAAATTGTAAAAATAAAATATAACACGAACTAAAAACATCTTTAAGAAATCGCATATTTTTAACTTGTTCCATCTTCTAATGAACGTCTGCAAAAAAACTCCACTTTTAACATAATTATACGAAACTAGCTCCCAGACAGCTTTGAGGGGAAAATAAAATGTAGCGAAGTTGGAAACTATTTAGCTTCTCCGTTGATAAATTTTGTCGCTAGGAAAATTGCAAATGTTTATAATATTAATGGTGGTATTTACAAATTCTATTTGCGCTGTTTGGAAAGAGCACTCAATTTGTTCATCTGCTTATTTTACTGGATATTAATTCTAGTTTCTATTTGTACCAAAATTTTGTCCGCAGTAATGTAAATTTTAAACTACGTATATTTACTACATACATCAGATATACATACATACATATATTCATGCCAAGTCCTTTACGGAGTAGGCAGAGAGTATCGAGTGCCAGACCTCACGATCCCGACAAACCTGTCTGGCTTCCTTCACATTTATTACCCTTTTCATACAAAAACGCTCCGGTTTGGAGGATCTTGATACCATCCTCGGATAATATCTGAACGATCTGATCGTGAAATGTCAGCCTTGGTCTCCCCGGGTACCTACATCCATCCACATTCGCACTGTATATCTGCTTTGTCAATCTTTCATCTGTCTTCTTTCCACATGACCGAACCAGCGGAGCATGCCTTTTCGCATTTTAACACCAACACTTTTTTTTCAATCCCACTCTTTCTCGGATCTCACTGTTACGAATGCGGTCAGCGAGCGTTACACCACAGATTTTCCGTAGTGCTCTCATTTCTACCGCATTTATCCTACTTTCATGATATTTCTGACATACCCAACTCTCGCTTCCATACAATAACGTTGGGATAAGCACAGAATTATGCAAAGCGAGTCTAGCTTTTTGACTCAAAACCTCGCTTTGAAATAGATTAACACGCTCCAATCACACTATTCTTTAAACACACTCTCCTCCATCTTTCCATCCCTGCTAAAAGAGCAACCAAGATATACAATTCCATTCAATTGCTCCAACACTTCATTATCAACTCAAACTCTTTCATCCGTTGTGGCTTCGTCTCTTTCAAACATCAAAACTTTGGTTTTCGTCGCATAACTGTTATAATTGTCTGCAGCTCAGATGGTATAGTACCCAAAACTACAGCATCATCTTCATAAAGCAGACAGTTTACCCCCTGATTACCCATACGCATTTCATAGACTTTAACCTTTGAAGACATTTACTCAAATACAAAATAAACAAGCGTGCTGACGACACACAGCCCTGCTTGACGCCAATGTTGCCATTAAACCGAGGCGATATGTTGCCGTCCACCCGCACACATGCTTTACAATCTAAATACATAGACTGCATAGCACGCAGCAAGAACCCGTATATCCCATAATCTAGCAAAATGTTTCTTACGTACAATCCGTTTTCGAGATCCTTCTGACCCACAGCCAGATGCTTCTCTACAATGTTGCAGAGCGAAAACACTTGATCCGTACATCCTCTTCCAGACCTGAAACCACCGCGAGCCTCCCACAATGTTCCGTCGTACATCCCTTGCATCCTCCTTTCAACTATTTTCCCCATACACTTTTGATACTAAACTGATCAAACTAATGGCCCTGTAACTTGTACAGTCCATGCGTGAACCCTTGCCTTTATACAAGGGCACGATGGCCGCACGTCGTCAGTCTTTGGGTATTTACTAAATTTTTTTTTATATATGAGATTATTAGGTTTTTTTTTTTTTTGACATTGGAAGGCAAACAAGCAGAGGGGTTTCCTGATGGTTAGAAATTCCCGCCGTCTAGAGATACCAAAGGTGGTAATGGTGCGTTGCCAACCAGAGACCGGGATGCTAGGCCCCGAGAAAAAGTAAGTTTACCGGCTACCTTACCCTCCGAACCGGAACACGTCATGATGTTATGGCGGCAGGAATAGGTAAGGCGGTGGTACCGATCCGGGTGAGTCGCTGCGAAACTCTACCACCTAGTCAGATGTCACGGTGCTAGTGATGGCAAGCCTATGTTCGCCTTTTACGAGCTGCCTGGCATAGGAAGGCAGATGGTCTATTCTACAAAGGAGCCCGGACCAACACGGGGAATTTTTTTTAAGTAATACCTTAGTATAATCGAAATTTTAAATGAATATCAACCTCCCTGATAGAAATTAAAAAGAGGGTTGAAGATAGAAGTATAATAAGCATTATGGTACCGATGCATTTATTTCGACCTGAGATTACGTTCAGTAAATTTCACAAATCACGTTTAGTAATTTACAGTAATACTATTTAAATTATGCGCTTCGGCTATATTCGTCAAGCTTCGGAAATCCGATTGTATTTTAAAGATATCTATACAGAGTTGTTATTACACATAGTTAATCATTTTGCTTAAATTTAGATTAGGTCAGCCAATTTAAAAATAAAAGTATAAAGTGTTAAAAGAGTAAAAAGTGTCAAGCCGAAGCTCATTATTTAAATAGTAATACTGTAGGCATCTGAAGGGCTCTTAGTCTGAAATTTAAGTCTCTCATTTACAAGTAGAGGCGCTGTTCAAAGTTTTTATATGAACAATAATCAGAAATTTTAGCCAATGTAGGTATAATAAGAATAATGGTGCCTACTCGCTGTTTGCTTGAACATGCACATGAAATAACTTACTTACGTTCGAGACTTCTAATATTCGTATTCCTTTACTTTCACTATTACTCTCCATCCCTTACTTGCTGAATCCTATAACCTATCTTCCGCAATCTTCCAAGTTATACAATAAGGCTAGAAATTATATTATCCTTCAGAACCATACAATTTTTAGAAATTTTAAGTTTATTGTTGCCACAATTAAATTGCTCTTACTGTTTTGAAAAGAAGTTCCTTACAGCGGGCTTGGAGGAGATAGGGATTTTGCTGCACGACTGAACTGAAAAAAAAGTGATAGTAAAAACCGTAAGAAATGAGACGTGTGCAGGCGCGAAAGTCGTATACACAACCGAGTAGCGTATAATACCTTTCTATTTCTCCCTTACTCCACCTCGCCAATGCATAGTTTAGACTCATGTCGATCCTACATTAGCCGAAGTAACTTCGTTCCTACCTGGAGTCCCACGACACCACATTCACTCTAATTTGTGTATTATTAATTGTGTTTATTTTGTGATTGATACACTTTCTAGGTATCAATTTGATTTTAAATAATCTTTTACCGTCATGTTAACGACTCTATCAGATCGACTTGATGGAGGCAAAACATTAATTAATTAATAAAAAATATTTGAACAATAGTGTAAAAAGATAGAGTTAATGCTATTTGTCACACATTATGCTATGTTTTATGTTCATATTACATATAGTCTATATAAATACTGTGATGAAAATTTGATCCTTGGACTGCTTTACCGTATTTAATTTATTAATAAGATGGTTTCAGTCGAATTCCATTTTAACATAGTTGCATAGAGAAGACAAAAAGTATGTTAATTTTATCTGCAAATATTTTATATAGTACATATTAGTAAAATTTTAATTTATGTAGTAAAAACGTACAATCAATAATTATTACAAAGTATGTATATAATATATTAACTTTTCATATCATATCTATACCAGAGATCAGAAATGATTCGCCTCTGCGTATATAAATCTTCCAATTCATACAAAAAAGCCTTCACCCCAGCTACAGGAGAGCGACGCACCCATAAAATCTATTCGACACCTCTCTTACCATCAAGAGAATCAAGTGCTTGTTCAGTGTCTTATCTATTAAAACGAATAATTATTTAATAACAGGTAGTGGCGCACTACTCTGCCCGGGCACTGGATGATGCCATGCGTGAACAAATGGCTCGGGAGTGGGCTTCTAGGGAGAGGGAAGCGTCGTCAACTGGTGGGGGTGTGCTACGAAGCGAACTCGCCCGGGCGGACAGGGAACTCCGCGCCGCACGTCTCGCTGCGAGGGAGCTTCGCTTCCCCAAGGAAAAACGGGATATCCTACAACTCGCAGCACGTCTTGCTCCGCCGACGCAGCAACAGTGATCTCAACGCGCCACGCGCCCGGATTGATAAACTAAAAAAAAATTCTCTTTGAATCGACAAGTATGCATTTTTTCCAGTAAGTCTGTTGGAGATGTAACTCTTTTTGTATGTAACTATCTTTAAGAATACAAAAAGCAACTTTATACGTAATTTAATGAATTCATCAAAAGGTGTAAGCAATTAAAATTGATACAAAGATTTTATCACAAAATTAGTAAATGTTTTAGGCAATTTATTTTAAAACTTCTCTAAGAGAAGATAATTGTTATGCTTTTTCTAAATTATTTAGGTCTTATTCGTTTGTATTTATTTACCAAAAACAATATTTGAAAAACAATCCAATCGAACAATTCATATGAAGCACTTCGAATATGGAGCAAAACAAGTACTTACTTGTATGTAAACTATTCTACATACTATAGCTATTAAAAATATTGTTTTTAATTAATTTTTCAGGATAATTTACTTTGAATCGAACTGTCCCTATGGAGCACTTCGTATACGAAGCAAAACAAGTGCTTACTTGCATGTTAACTATTCTACGTACTATAGCTATTAGAAAATATTGTTTTTAATTCATTTATCAGGATAATTTACTTTATTTTACTTTGAACTATAATGATAAGTAATAGCCAACATTACTCGAAATAATATGTATAAGTATCACTTTTGTATCGATATGTTTATCGATTGTGTATTTATTTAGTTCAAACATTGGTTAGTCATTGTGGATGTACTTAAAATAATTAGTATTTATTTTATATCAAAATTTCTATCTCGGAAACGTTTCCTTTTCAACATATGTATAATGAGTACTACTTATTTATGGAAAATTATGTTGATTTACTAAATTATGCTTCTAATATGTTTTGTAGCAAAATATTAAATATTTGTGTGCCTTTAATGTTTATTGGTTCGGGCCAAAAAGTTGTTATTTAAGTATAGTTTTATAGTATAAGAAATTTTGGGTTTCATTTGCATTTTTATTTATACGTACCTCTATATTCAGTTACAAAGATGTACCAAAGATGTATGTTTGATACATTTTCACAACTGAAACACTAAACCGATTTTAACGAAATTTGGTACGCATGTAGTTTAAGACTTGAGCTCAAACATAACTTTTTGGCAAAAAAAAACCCCAAAGGACTAACTAATACGGGGGATGAAAATTTGCAAGTCATGAAAATTATAATTAATATACGCTGCCGAAGTCAAAGACAAACAGCTAATTAATAATAAGTACACGGTAGACAGACAGAGCTAAAAATTGCTAGCAACTATTTTTGTTGACTATTACGTTGGCTAACGAAAGAGGTCCCTTAAATTCACCTCATTTAATAACTTACTAGCTTAATTAAAATCTCTAAAGAATAGTTGTTGACTCTGTTGACTAAAGTAGAAGATAGTGTCTCCCATCTAGTTGTGTTTAATAACTCTCATTTAAAAATGATCGTTTATAAAATCAAAGGTATATTATTATACTCTTTGCATAAAATGGTAGAGAGCTTTCTCTGCTGCAAAGGAGCTCAGCTGGATTGGTACCATCACTGTCGATGCTTGCCGCTGTTGAGATCTAGACCGCTAGACTTGCACTGGCGGCCCAAGACCTTAATAATAAAGGTGCGTAACATTCAATTCTCTAGTACCATTAGGAGATTCTCGCTGACATTCTCTTACGAATGAAGTGAAAATAATAGTTTTTATTTCTATTTTTGTCTACAAGCGTTAACAACGCGAAAAGGTAGTTTTGTGCTAATTTACTTGCATAACGTCAGGTCAGGCTAGTAATATTATTTGATCTATACATATTTGTATTTGTCCCAGCGATTCAAAACAGAATAGATTTTTAGAACTTTTGTCTGTCAGACGTCTTTCTTTTTATGATATTGGAAGGCAAACAAGCAGACGGATTTCCTGATGGTAAGAAATTCACGTCGCCTAGAGACATCAAAGATGGAAATTTGTTGTCTTTGGTGGAAATAGTGCGTTGCCAACCTGAGGCCGGGATGTTAAGCCTCGAGCAAAAGTAAGTCTACCGTCTACTTAACCCTCCGAACTGGAACACGTCAACAGCAAGAACTGACATTATGGCGGCAGGGATAGGTAAGGCGGTGGTACCAATCCGGGTAAGTCGCTGCGAGGCTCTACCACCTAGTGTCCTGTATCCTGACCGCGATTCACGAATCTATTGAATCGAATGTAACAAAATTCGGTGAGTAATCTATGTATCGACTACTGAGTAAGGATAAAGGTTATTTTATCTGCTAAAGCAGTTGGTAGAGGTGTGAGAAGGGTAAAAATCAAAATGTAAATTGGCCTATAATATACTGACGCGTCTTTCATTTATTCTTTTAATTGACTTTAAAAAGTAGGAGGTTATCAATCCGGACATTTGTTTTTTATCGACTCTAACAAAAAAAGATTGTATTTTATGCGGGTGTAGAGTTCTGTGTAGATAAAACTTAAACTTTAAGTTACAAAAACATCTTCGTCGCCTCTTTGGTTTACTGTCCGGCTACATGAGGTTCCGAGTTCGCCACCTTGGTTGGGTAATTCAAAGGATATTTTACCTATATTCGTGACTTACGAAAGTGGTACAAGCAGGGTGGCAAACGATCTATCCTTTAGAAAAACTCAAACTAAGCACGGGATTTTGATAAAACTAATAAGAACATTTTCAAGTGCAATCAATTAATGTATTTCACATTAATAAGAGTTGTCGCAGAATTCTACCGCCGCCGTTAGAAGATTAGGCTTGATTCACAGGTACGACACCACACGACGTGTTTCGGCGCAATTTTCTATTGAATGATATATTCATTGCAACCCTAGCAACAAAGCTACGACATCCATATTTTGTCACGAAGACTGTAATTGTAAGCAATGAATTTTAGCGTGTCTGTAAGTATTTAACATTATAGTAAGTCTGTGTGTGTATGTGTGCGCGCATACGCTTGTACGTATGAGTGTGTTCACGCATCTTTGAAGAAATAGGCAGAAGTACAACCAGGGCACAATTGATAAACTGAAGGTACTTATCAGGTCTCTCATTATGATAAGAACCCGTTAACCCATGTACCTAACGCCAATTCTGAAATACTAGACAAAAGAGGCAATATACACTCTTTAAAAAGTGTAAAGACTTAGTTATACAAATTCATTATTTACGTCCTTTTTAAAACTGTTCTCATGTATACGCAATCTCAAAACTCAACTTGGATGAAGCCGTAAAAATATATTCTTTTTCTTTCTTTAAGTTAGCATTTTGCCATTAGTCAAGTAGAAATAAGTAACAAATTTTTTATCAATTTTAATCAATTATAGTCATCAGTCATAAGTCGTCAGTAAGTCATGACAGGCTCTTGGATAAAGCGGTGGCATCATTACTCAAGCTCATGTAATGAGATTCGTCGGCAACGAGGAAATACACGAGACACTAATTTCTTCATGATCATTTTATTTGTGCACTTTCACTCAACAAAATTGTACAAAATGCCACCAAAACTGACTAATTTGCTTCAATATCAACACAAAATTCAATAATTATAAAAAAACTTCGACCGTCTCTTCTCTAAACTAAAATTATATTAAATAAGTATCAAAAGTGAATGTTCATTCCTGTAACTCGACTAACGCTTCGTTATCGAGTGGCGGTTATCGTCCGTAAATCTATTCACTCCACTAAACACATTTTGCGGGACCATAAATTGTTCCTACGTGAACCCATTGAGTGTTTTCGTGCTTCTTGGAATCTAACAGCTTGCTTTAACACCTTTTGCAAATTTAGGTTAACTAGTGAAACTTAAAGATTTACTTGGTTTCATGTTTAGATTTATTTATGATATTGGGAGGCAAACAAGGAGACGGATTTCCTGATGGTAAGAAATTTACGCCACCTAGAGACACCAAAGGCGGTAATGGTGCGTTGTCAACCTGAGGCTGGGATGTTAGGCGTTGAGCAAAAGTTAGTTTACCGGCTACCTTACCCTCCGAACGTAAGGCGGTACGTAATGGTAAGGCGGTGGTACCAATCCGGGTGAGTCGCTGCGAAACTAGACCTAGTCAGATGTCACGGTGTTAGTGACGGTAAGCCTATGCTCGCCTTTTACGAGCTGCCTGACAGGAAGGCAGACAGTCTATTCTGCAAAGGAGCCCGGACCAATACAAAATAATTACTCGTATCTCTTTGCATGCTATTTGAACCCGAAGTAAACATATTACGTTAAATAATGAATGTGAAGGAAGCAAGACAGGTTTGTCAGGATCGTGAGGTCTGGCACTCGATACTCTCTGCCTGCCCCGTAAGGGACTTGGCGTGAAGATATGTATGTATGTATGTATGTATGTACATACATATTGAGATGTATACATATTGAGATGTATACATATTGATACATATTGAGAGTATGTATTACATAATGAGAGAAAGCACAAGTATCTCCTGATGGTAAAAGACAAATATGGCCTATAGATATCATAAGTGCGTTATTAACTGAGGTACTATGCCTATAGAGCAAATCTACTAGCAACATATTAACTAGACAAGAACATGAAACTGATATCATTGCAGAAAGAATAGATAAAGCGAATGATCCATATACAAGAAACCCGGACTGATAGGGAAAAACAACTACATAGAATGTCCTTTTTATTGTATTGTTTTATGTGATAGGTCAGAGAAAGCAGATGGGTCTCCTGATTGTAACAGATAACACTATAGACACCAAAGATATAACAGGCATGACGCTGTTCGGCGGCCAGGATGTTAGGCCAATTATGTAAGTCTACCAGCTAGCCTGCCCTTCATTACAGGACTAATTATTAAGAAAAAGTTATGTGTGCGATTCACACACAATAAAAGTGAAACTTCAGTGAATTCGACATAAGAATGAGATTAATATATAGGGATTCGAACCCTGGACCTCATGCAGTCAAGTCCAGTAACTGAACTGCTATACCACAGAGGCAGTTTTGTTGTTCTGATCTATATTTTAACCAGTGCTCACCTCTTACGAGCTGCCTGGTGGAGAGGCAGATGGTTTATTCTTCTCAGCATACCCGGACCAGCAGGTGGTCAAACAAATACGAAATAAGTATACCAAACTTTTTTAAAAAGTGGGAATACAACTGTTGGACCTCTGGTAATATAACTGTTCGTGGGCAACGGAGATAACTTCCCATCAGATGAATCGTTTGCTCGTTTGCATCATACAGCGACGACGTAAGATCTATGATGTCTATAGGTCATAGGTATCTCTTAGCATCAGGAGAGCTGTGTGCTTGTTTGCTGATCTTTCACATAAGGGATCTTCAAAAAAAGAGCGTACTCATTCCTCAAAAGTCGGCAACGCATCTGTTGGTCCTCCTACTCCTGGTGTTGCGGATGTTAGTTTTTTTATATAAGAGGAGGCAAACGAGCAAGTGGGTCAACTGATGGAACGTGATCACCGCCACCCACGGGCATCCGCAACACCAGGAGTATCACAAATGCATTGCCGACCTTTAAGGAATGAGTACGCTCTTTTCTTGAAGGTCCCCAAGTCATAATTGTTTGGGAATACCGCCCTAGGTAACTGATTCCACAAAGATGTTGTGCGAGGTAAGAAATGTCTTTGGAATCGCACAGTTGTACATCGTCATGCATCAAGATTATGGACATGATATTCTAAACTCTGTCGCGATGTCCGAAGGCGGAAATCAGCGGCTGGAATTAAGCCAAACAACTCCTCAGAACATTCCCCATGATAGATGCGGTAGAAAACATTAGTGGGCAACGGAGACGACTTCCCATCAGATAAACCGTTTGCTCGTTTGCATCATATTCCACAGAAAAGCTCAGACCAAATCATTAAACTATAAATGAAAACATCCAGATAAATCATAAACAATGTCTTGACAAGGAATAATAAACGGACAGTAGTTTTACAAAGGAAACTTTTTTTATAATATATGTATGATTGTTTGTTACTTCTTTATGTAAAAAACTGCTGAACAGGTTTTCATGAAATTTGACAAAGACATAGAAAGTAACTTGGATTAAAACATAGGGTAGTTTTAATTTTTTTTCTGTGGGTCCATTAACCACGGGGGTAACGCCGCGGGCATCAGCTAGTCACTACATAGTATAAAACAAAGTCGCTTCCTCTGTCCCTATGTCCCTTTGTATGCTTAAAATTTTCAAACTACGCAATTAATTTTGATGCGGTTTTTTACGGATATAGTGATTGAAGAGGAAGGTTTACACGTATATTTTATACCTGTGCAAAGCCAGGGCGGGCCGCTAGTGTTGAATAAAAAGGTACAGAAACGTCCTAAATGAAGATAGTTGCATTTGTTTCTACCAGAAAGACCACGTCTATTATGGAAACTATGTAACTTATTGAAGCCCGAACTTGTAGAGAAACTTAAGTCGTCTTAGTAATTTCTAGAACTTAAGTTCTCAAAACTAACTTAGTAAGTTGGAGGCTATAATAACATTTGAGATATTTTGTTGAATTTGTAATTATGTTTATTTAGTTATAGGGCTCACGACTTCGCGTAACTACTATTTTTGTATAGTAGTCTTTTGTCAGTTTAAAAGTAATCAAATTTTATTATAAGTAAGTATCGTCACGCCCATATCCCCGAAGAAGGGGGTTGAGGCACAGCCATCCATGAACAGTCGAAGACACTAAGTCCTACAATGTGTCAGATGCCAAGCCTATCGCCAACCGGGTACATATCCAATCCCGAACATCATTTTTTTTATCAGAAAATTGGAAATACCACATTTTATTTTATTGCCCATCCTGGGAATCGAACCCGGGACCTCATGAAGTCAAATCCAACACCTAGAGATGTTCTGTGATGAAATTGGTAGAAATATGGGACCAATTGAATATGAAACATTTGGTAGTTCGGTAACCAATGTTTGTTTGCCAGGTGCCAACTACTCTAAAATATTAAATAAAGTAACTTCTAGTAATTATGAACAAGACACTGTATTAATTATTTGTATTGGGAGAAGAGGTAATGCAAATTCAATCACAATTAAAAAATACTTTGATTATTTATCACTTTTAAGGGTGGAAAAGATTTATCTTTTTGCATTGCCCTATTGTAAAAACTTGCCGCAGGCCGAAAATAATTTGAGACATAAGTGTAATTTGAAATTACATACAATGTCATTGTATGACAATAAAATTGAGTTTATTGACTCAAATTCATTTCTTAAATTTAGTTATATATGTAATGACAAAAGATAGCTACTATCTTTCTTTACATTTTAAACGATAAATAGCAATATCGCTATATACTTTTATATTTAAGTCAGCCAAGTATTTGGCTAACACGACTGCTTCTATTGAACAGTCAAGTAATTCTATCCGAGTTGTACATGACCCAAATAATTTATATTATTTGGTGAGACAATAGAGTCAACCTCTAGCATCAGTTTATACAAGAACTTATATGGTCAACCAAATCTTAATGAAATTGAATCAATAGATATCCCTAATATAACTTGCAAAAGAAATAATATCAAAATGAACCCATCAACATGTAATAAAAATAAACATATTTGTAATTTAAACCTGGTACACCAAAATATTCAAGGATTGATGGGCAAAGATTTAGAATTGGAGTTGTTTATGAACTGTAACAATGTTGATATTTTGTGTTTAACGGAACATTGGCTTAAGAGCCATCAGCTCATATTCAACTTCGATAGTCACCAGGTTGCCAGCTCGTTTAGCAGAACATCGATGATACATGGTGGCTCATTGATTATAGTTAGTAAAAACATTAAATTTAAAGAACGTAAAGATATTGTAAGCTTTTCTGTTGAACGAGTTATTGAGATTGCTTGCATTGAGTTTGAGCAATTTATTGTGTTAAGTGTATATAAGCCCCCTTGCGCATCCTATGATGATTTTGAAAGGAAAATGGAAGAGATATTATTTAAAACTTCTAATTCAACGTCAAATATTGTTATCTGTGGTGACTTTAATATAAACATTTTAGAACCGTCAACACTTTCTTTAAAATTTTTAAATCTCTTTAGATCATATAACCTGCACAACATTTTCTTTGAACCGACCAGAATAACTGCCACAAGTGCCACTTGTATCGATAATATATTTACAAATATGACACCCTTTAACAGAATTATCATTAGCAAGTTGGATTCTGATCATTGTGGTTTACTAGTTAAACTACCTAGAACTTTACAAAAAGGTCAAAGAAAAGACATTGTTTTTGTTCCTATCAATGCTAGCCGCCTAAAAAGATTTGAAACTATTTTATTAGAAAAATTACCAATGTTGCCATATCATGATGATCCAAATGAACTATATAATTCATTGTTTACATTAATTCAAACTGCACATCATCAGATATTCACACCTAAGAAAATGTCAGTCAATATTTATCGTAGAGCTTTTAGTGAATGGGCAACATTGGGAATTTATAAAAGTAGAAAAAGATTATTTGAGTTGTATAATAAAAGAACATATAACCATACCCATTAATTTAGAGAATATGTAAAAAAATATTCAAAGATTTTCAAAAAGGCCTGTACTGCTGCCAAATCCATGTACTTGAAAAATACCATCAAACAATCTTCAAATAAAATAAAAACTGCATGGAACATTATTAATTGTGAAACCGAGAAAACCAGAATGTTTAATAATGATTACTGTTTGAAGATGGACAATGTGGAGATTAAAGGTGAATCGGACATTGCAATGCAGTTTGAACATTTTTTCACCAATATTGCAGCAGAAACTACCAGAGTTCTTAACCCCTCACCAAGTACTGCAGAATCATTATTGAAGCAACATGTAACTGAGTGTAAAAATAATTTTAAATTTTCGTTTATTGATAAAGATGATATAGTAAAAGCCTTTAAATCGTTAAAAATGAAGAATACATTAGATTTATGGGGTCAATCTTTAAAAATGGTTGCTTCAGTAATAAATATAGTTGCTCCATACCTAGCTATAATATTCAATTGTTGTATTTCAAATGGCGTTTTTCCTGACCTAATGAAACTAAGTAAGGTTATACCTCTATTTAAATCTGGAAGTTCGTTTGATCCCACCAACTATCGACCTGTCTCCGTTCTGCCTATCCTTAGTAAAATATTCGAAAAAATTATTCTTAGTCAAATGTTATTACATTTTAACCAATTGGGCTTATTTCATAATAAACAATTTGGTTTTACAAGGGGTAGATCAACAGTCGATGCTGGTGTAGCATTGTTAAAGAAAATTTATGAAGCCTTGGAGGACTCGTAGGATGCACTCGGTGTATTCTGTGATTTGTCCAAAGCATTTGATTGCGTTAACCATGATACTCTGATCAGGAAACTTCGCCATTATGGAATTAAAAATAAGTCACTCGATCTTCTGATTTCTTATTTGAGCGGGAGAATTCAGAAAGTTGAAATTAATGGTGTAAAATCGACAGGTGCTGCTGTTAACATGGGTGTCCCCCAAGGCTCCATTCTGGGACCATTTTTGTTTCACATATACATAAACGACTTGCCTTACTACGTAAGGGATAATCATGGAATAGTATTGTTCGCGGATGACACTTCACTATTATTTAAAGTGAAAAGATAACTTGGTAAGTATGACGAAACGAACGATGCGATTTCAAAGGTTGTACATTGGTTCAATGTAAACAATCTCTTTCTAAACGAAAAAAAAACTAAGTGCATCAAATTTTCAATGCCTAATGTAAGGCAGGCAGATACCAATGTACAACTCAATTTGAACAAACTGGACCTAGTAGATTCCACCACATTTTTAGGAATCACTGTAGATAAAAAGTTACAATGGGGCCCCCACATTGCAAAGCTTACCGTCAGATTGAGCTCAGCAGCTTACGCTGTTAAGAAAATTAGACATTTAACAGATGTCGATGCCGCTAGAATTGTTTATTTTAGTTATTTTCACAGCCTCATGTCTTATGGCATTCTTCTCTGGGGAAACTCAACTGAGATAAACACAATATTTGTCTTGCAAAAGAGGGCTATACGGGCAATTTATAACTTAGGCCCAAGAGTTTCCCTCAGGGAAAAGTTTAAAGAAATAAATATTCTAACGGTGACCTCTCAATATATTTTTGAAAACTTAGTATACGTCCAAAAAAATATAAATTCGTTTCAGAAAAAATGTGATGTACATGCGGTAAACACGAGGAATAAAAACAATCTTGTTGTGCATAAGTCTCGTCTCCACAGAATCAGTTATTCTTTCATGGGCCAATGTATACGTTTTTACAATAAACTTCCCGAGCCTATTAAAGACTTACCATTAAATAAATTTAAAAAATGTATTAAATCTAAGTTGTATGGTAAAGGTTATTATAAGATTTCAGAATATTTAGAAGACAGAAATGCTTGGGATTAATTGCTCCTCATCCAATCTCTACAGTTTAATGAAATGTAATATACTTTTGTAAATTTTATTTATAAGAAAAAAAAGACCCCGCTGAGTTTCTTTCACCGGATCTTCTCAGTGTGTGGCCGCGTTCCGATCCGGTGGTAGTTTTTAGTATTATATAGACGCGTCACAAGAATCTTTGTATATTATTAAAGGCTTTACTGTATCAGCATTAGATGCCACTGTTACAACGCTGTTATCACTCCAACGCACCATTA
>NJDD01001505.1:253429-283773 GCA_002245505.1 Calephelis nemesis | reverse complement strand
TCGTCTCCCATAGCTACGTAGGCGGTTAAACTGCAAAGGCGAGGTTACATTACACCCTGAGGTGGTTATACACTTTCGCTCTATTTTAGAATTGAGAATTATTTAAAGGACATATTTAGACTTCAAATATCTTATAGTTTTTAGATTTAAAAACCGTACTGGAATTTAGAAATTGTGACTACAAAGATATAAAATAATAAATATATATATATCCCTGGACAAGTCACACAAATTGAATGTAACCCCAAAGTAAGCAAATTGTATGCTTGTGTTATGGGTGTTACTGTTAGTCAACGATTTTAATAAATTGAAACACATAGATGTGATAAAGTTCAGAGAAAAGCTGCTAGATCACTACATAGTACAAAACAAAGTCGCTTCCTCTCTCCGTATGTCCCCTTGTTTGCTTAAATCTTTAAAACTATGCAACGGATTTTGATGCGTTTTCTTTAATAGATAGAGTGTTACTTACTTTTGCTTGAGGCCTAACTTCCCGGCCAGTGGTTGGCAACGCACCATTACCACCTTTGGTGTCTCTAGGCGGCGAGAATTTCTTACCATCAGGAAATCCGTCTGCTTGTTTGCCTTCCAATGTTATAAAAAAAAGGAGTGATCAAATTCCAATTTTTTTAATAATGATTTCCAAGTAATGTAAGAGGCGAGTGTCAGTTTGACACTAAAACCGTGACTATGTTGTAGTACCTAGACTATGAGTTCAGGCAAAGTCGTTTCTCAGTTACCTACTATCGCCCTACTTATTATAATATGTTTTGGGCTTAGCATGGGTTCAAAACTTTGAGAGTTGGTTTAATATGGTTATATTAATATTTATATTTATGGTTGGTTGACCACCTCGTTGGTCAAGTGGCTAGCGTACACGCCTAACTACATCGACCAACCGTAAGGCTCGGGTTCGATTCCCGACGGGGGCAGGCATTTGTGTGATGAACATTTAGATGTCTGCATTTCCGAGTCAATGTTGGGATTTAAACACCAAGTTTATTAAATTTAATCTGGTATCTATTTAAGTATTTCTATGTATTAGAATCGTTGACTAACACCCATAACACAAGCATATAATTTGCTTACTTTGGGGTTTTCAAAAAAAAGTATATACTCAATGGTTCAAAAGCGTCACAGTAATCCATCCCTTTTTTTGACATCTAAAAGGTACACATAACTTGTAATATTGGTGTTAATTAATTATTGTATTAGCTGAAAATTAGTCAATCAGAGCATTAATGAATGTTTAGATTTTTAGCGCCATCCAGAGAAAAGATGGTCAACGTTTTTTCATAATTATTGAATTTCGTGTTTATATTGAGTGAAATTAGTCAATTTTGGTGGAATTTTGTACAAGTTTTGTTCAGTGGAAGTGCACAAATGAAATAATCATAAAGAGATTAGCCTCTCCTGTATTTCCTCGTTGCGGCCAAATCTCATTATATAAGCTTGAGTAATGAGGCCACCGCCTTACTCAAGACCCCTAACAGACTTATTGACGACGAATGACTTATTATGATACAACTCCAATTTCGCTGATTATGATGCAAATTTCTACTTGACTTATGGCGAATACTAATGTAATGCTAAAACATAAATAAAGAAAATGAATATTTAGATTAATTAAATAGTGAAATTGAACTGAGATAGCATCAATGATTTATGTGTCTGAGTGTACATTATTTAAGTGGCAGCCTCAGATAAATTGTTACGATAAGGATGTTTTTACACGTCCGCGGATCCGAACTTGTCGGCAGTGAATAGTTGCATCGGCAGTTCGGCCTCGCGTGCGCCTAATGTGCCTAACAAAATTAATGTTCACTATGCGGCTGTTTCCTTCCTCTTGTTAATAAATAATGCTATTAGGGCTTTCTAGGTTAGAGTATATTTTAAATTTCAAATTTGAAAAATTTTTTTATCTACGTAAATAACTAGGTCAATAATTAAAATGATTTAAAGATCTTCTAGTTTACAAAAAAGAGTGAAACCAGCAGTAAAGGTAAAATAGACAATGATAACAAACATACAAAATTGGTTCATTGTTATAAATAACTAGCAAAAAGGCAAACTTCGTGTCGTTTCACATTTTCAGCTACAGGGTATAAAATATACATATAAACCTTGCTCTTTAAACACTCTATCTATTAAAAAAAACACATCAAAATCCATTGCGTAGTTTGAAAGATTTAAGCATACAAAGGGACATAGGGACAGAGGAAGCGACTTTGTTTGAAGTAGTGAAGTATCGAATAAGTATTGTTTAAGTACACCTCAAAAATGCACAGAAAAAAATTTGCTTAACTATTTAACGTAAATATAAGATCGCCTGAGATACTCCGATACCCAATATTTAGTAATAAATATAAATATTAACCTAACTACCTACCTATAGATGCACTATTATATAAAAAAAAGGAATCAAAATCCTTTGTAGAAAATTATGCTTTGTATAAATTAAATTTATCCGTTTTTTGTGTAAACTATATGTCTGCTATTTTTGGCTGCCAAGTCTGAAAAGCCTTAGATACTGCTTAGCAATGACGAAAGTGTCTAGTAGTTGGAAACTACTTTAATGATTTCCATGAAACTTTCACTTATAGAAAGTCGAATTAACTTAGATTACCTATCCAATAACCAGGGTATTACTTGTGTGACTAGAACCTGATGCTTAGAGACGGGGAAATCGAAAGCGCTGTGTTTTACTACAGAATGGATTTTGTTATTTATCCAAAGAGTCAAACTAATAACGTGCGAAGTAAAAATAAAGTAAAGTATCTTCACGCCTATATTCCTGAAGGGGTAGGCAGAGGCACAACCAGGGCACCCACCACGAGCCGAAGACGCTATATTCCCACAATGTGATACGTGGCAAGCCTATCGTTAACCGAACACATATTTAACCCGAGCAACGTTTTTATATTAGAAAATTGGAAAAAACCAATTTTCTTTTGTTGGCCGACCCAGGACTCGAACCTGGGACCTCATGCAGTCAAATCTAACAACTGAACCGCTAGACCACAGAGGCACAGTATCGCAACCTCTCTTATTATGACGACATTTGATTTATACAGGTGGCTATGATTGTATCTTAATATTAATTCAATTTACTGCCTCATTTGTCCACGATATAAACCTACACAAATATAGGATACAAAAAGAAATATAAATAAATAAATGTAACAAAAATTTAAAGTAGGTAACCATTTTTACATAATCTGCTTATTTTTTCTAGTAGGCAAAGTCAGATTTGTTACAACAGATATAAACCCAAAACTGCTGGACTTCTCTTCATGGGTTTTAGGTTATTGGATTTGAATTTGTCTCACCAGCGGATAGCACATTAACTATTAAAAAAAACGGGCTGCACTCCGGGAGTGCAGGTAGAAGTGAAAACTTGAACATTAACTTTGTGCATTTTTGATATTTTGGAACGTTTAGAGAATTATTTTTGCATGAATTACTTTAATTACCAGTATGAAAGTACTATAATTTATGTGGTAAAATACAATATTCATTTATTGCGCTATCGTACACAAACATGACAACACGAACATTCGCGCAATCGCTCTGCGCCGTCTTACAAGTTTTCGTCTTACGAAATTTGTGGTCACGTGTCCTGACGCGAGTTTAGAAGTTTCTACCCATTCCAAAAAAAGTGCACAACGCCGCTAAAGAAGTTTTCACTTCAAAAATTAAAACATGGTATGTGGTGGACGATATCATGTTTACGCGGGAAATTAGTCTCTTATACTCCCAATTCTCGATTATGGTGATATATGTTTCCTTGATGCAGAATCATTATGCGATGATTACAGAATCTCTCCTTCATAAATTGGAGAAGCTCCAAAATTCGTGCATCCGATTTATTTTAATCTCCGTAAGTTTGACCACGTCTCCATGTTTAGAGCTCAACTCAAATGGCTTCCTATACGACTCCGCAGAAATTTACACATTCTATCTCTCCTATATAATATTCTGTACAACCCGTCAGCTCCCTCATACCTGCGGGAGCGTTTTAGCTTTCTGCACTCTACTGATTCCTCATGTCGCTCTAGCCGGAGCTCTGTACTTCGTTTTCCCGCTTCGCACTCCAATTGTTATTCTAAATCTTTTACTTTCCAATCAATCAAATTGTGGAATTCCCTTCCTGTCGTGATTCGTGGTAGCACTTCTTTACCTACTTTTAAATAAAGATTGAAAGAACATTACTTATCGTTGACACAATACTAACTACTAACTACTAACTACTAACATATTTTAATAATTGTACCTTTATTTACATTTTTAGTTGTACATTTATTTGTTCTAAGTATAGCTATAGTTAATTGTTTTTTTGTACACGATGCCTTCAATTTTATTTTCACAGCTTCATGTTTTTGGGTTGGCTGGAAGAAATTTCTTTAGTTAAAGATAAGCTCGCCTTTTGTGCATTTTTAACTTCTCGTGTAGTTTTGTTTTTTGTGTGAAATAAAGTGTGAAATAAATCGTTTATAATGTAAAACCATTACAAATCTATAGCAAAGACGACGGTGGATCTTAAGAACAAGCGTGCGATAAGCGGGAGAAAATCAATATTAACATGCGCGTGCGCAGCACACCTGTGCACACATGGTGGCCGCTTCCGTGCCGCGCCGCCGGCCAATCAGCTGCGTTTAAGGTACTATGATGTCAAGTGCCTACTATGTGACAGGTAACTCAATAGTAAACTAGTTATTTCGAGGAAACTAATGTTCGCTTGATCGAGACTATTGGTCGAATTCGAATTGCTAACACATTTTCATAGTTGTTGCTTTCGCAAGCGTCCTGCAGACTTTTGTTGATGATATTTATGATATTCGAAATGCTAAATATCTTAAAACTTGAAAATAATGATCTAATTATGCACGGATACTAATTATATTTAAAACTATGATTAAATTATATTAAAACTATTTATTATTATTACTGATTGAATGATTGTTAAGACGACTCGATTGATGTAATGATTTGATTAATGGATTGATTGGCAATGATCAGGAGCGTCGCTAGCCGTTAGCCTAGAGGGGGGCAAGTTTTTACGGAGACTGAGAAAAATATGTATAAGACTAGATAAGAACCCGGCTTAGGTCGGGTAAAATGTAACTCATAATATGTATACATCTAGTAGCAAAAGTTCTAGAATAATCAATCAAGCAAGTCAAGATAAAAACATAAGGCTATTTGATTTATATTTTCAACTTTTTTAGAATCTCCAGGGGAGGGCAGATCTTGCTTCCCCCCCTCCCCCTTATCGACACCCTTGATAATGATTTAATGATGAGTAAGTTTACACAGCATTATCTTGACTTGCTTGATTGATTATTCTAGAACTTCTACTACTACTTTGCTACAAAAACTACGAGGGCATGAGGCTCTCAACTTAACCTTATATCTAATACATATTTTTCTCAGTCTCCGTAAAAACTTGCCCCCCTCTAGGCTAACGGCAAGCGACGCTCCTGATCATTATCAATCAATCTATCAATCATATCATTTCATCAATCGAGTCGTCTCAACAATCATTTAATCAGTAATAATAATCAAAAGTTTTGATATAATTTAATCATAGTTTTAAATATAATTAGTATCAGTGCGCCCGACGCGAGAGTCTGATAAGAACTGATGATGTTTTTTATAATGATGCGAGCCGCGGCTTGCAGTGAAAACCTGCTGACGCTTAAGCATTCTTTTTGAAGTTATACTTATTTGGCGCGATTGGGAAAAATGATGAGAGTGAATTTTTACGATGCGCGCGCACACCGACAGATAAATGTGACAGTCAAAAGCAACACCCTGAAGTTAGTTGCGAACCTTTTTATTTTTAACTAGCTGTCCCGGCGAACTTCGTTTCACCCGTTCAGTATGGGAAATAGTAAAGTATTCTTTTTCCCAATTTCCCTGCAACTTTCCCGGTTTTTCTCTTCATAAGAACCTTCTCCTGATAATAATTAACACAATAAAAAAAGAATTAGCCAAATCGGTCCTGTCGTTCGGAAGTTATGAGCTTACTAACAGGTTTAGCGATTCATTTCTATTTTATAGATTATATTTTATGATTTTTAATTAATAATTAATTATTTGGTATTTTTGGATTGTTACGCCAAAGAAGTATAACTTCTTACGTGCATACATGAGTACACACACTCTTTTTCTTTTCTTTTCGCAACTTGCAGCAGCAAAGTGAAAACCTGCTGACGCTGCACCATGCTTAAGCATATGAAAAATGTACGTGCCGAGCTTGTACAATAGTGAAACTTTATAAACATTGTAATGAAGCACAATAAAACGAAAATGTGACATAAAATATATAACTTTTAGTACGTGCGAAACGCTCAATATGATTTAAGTTAAAATTTCTGTGCATTAAAGTGATTTAAAACTCGATGAAACGAAATAGTGACACATTTGTCACTGCTAGCGTGTATAAAACACTTGTCAATAAAAACTTTATTAGCAGCAATGTACCCAAAGTGAAACAATAATGCAAAATTGAATATTTCACTTCTGCTACGTGTAAAAGGCATGTTATTTTACATTTTACAATGTCAAAGCTTACAAACATAATATATGAATAAGAAGAACAGCCAATGGGTAAATTATTTTTTGCGAGATTAACCTAATAATCTTCTTCTTCTTCTTTATAAATATGGCTTTCGATCGTTTTTCACGACTACTTTGCCAACGTCGAGTTATAGTTAATTAGTTATTTCACTCAATCACAAGTCACTATATACAAAGTCATGTCAGGGCAGGGTCTTAAGTGAAGCGGTGGCTTAGTCACTCAAGCTCATCTAGTGAGATATGACGACAGCGAGGTAATAGAAGATACACTAATTTCTTCATGATTATTTCATTTGTGCACTTTCACTGAACAAAATTGATCCAATTCCCACCCATATTAACCAATTTCACTCAATATAAACACAAAATTCAATAATTATGAAAAAACTTAGGCCATCTTTTCTCTTGATGGCGCCAAACCTCATGTCAAAGCTTATAAACATAATATATGAACAAGAAGAACAGCCATTGAGTAAATTGTTTTTTGCGACATTAACCTAATGTTCTTCTTCTTCTTTATAAATATGGCTTTCGACTGCCCTACACTCTAGACCGGTCATGACACTACCATTATGAGGAAACAAACAAAATACTACATAGCACCCAACCAGTGGTCTTTTTGTAATGACCTATCTGACCTATATGCGTCCCTTAAGTGTCGCCAAGCAGGTGGTCCACGCAAAGGACCCGAACCAACACGGGCAAACATTACATACCAACGTTTTTTTTTTTATGACATTGGAAAGCAAACAAGCAGACGGATTTCCTGATGGTAAGAAATTCACGTCGCCTAGAGACACCAAAGGTGGTAATGGTGCGTTGCCAACCTGAGGCCAGGATGGCCTCGAGCAAAAGTAAGTTTACCGGCTACCTTACCCTCCAACCGGAACACGTCAACAGCAGGAATTGACGTTATGGCAGCAGGAATAGGTAAGACGGTGGTACCAATCCGGGCGAGTCGCTGCGAAACTCTACCACCTAGTAAGATGTCACGGTGTTAGTGACGGTGAGCCTATGCTCGCCTTTTACGAGCTGCCTGGCAGGAAGGCAGATGGTCTATTCTACAAAGGAGCCCGGACCAACATAACCCTCTACCGCCAGTGGTCTTTTTGTAATGACCTATCTGACCTATATCCGTCTCTTAAGTGTCGCCAAGCAGGTGGTCCACGCAAAGGACCCGAACCAACACGGGCAAACATTACATACCAACGTAATATTGTCTTCATAGGTTATACACGACTTCGGTGGTTTTTAGTAGGAACAAGTGTATGATAAGGAGGGCAGAGTCAATATTAACCTGCGCGTGCGCCGCACACCTGTGCATACAAGGTGGCCGCTTCCGTACCGCACTGACCAATCAGCTGCGTCGTTTAAACTGTTGTGTCAAGTGGCAATGGAAATTTTATGCTTAATGTTTAAGGTCTCATAGATATCTAACGCTATTCTTTGTCTTTGTTCTTAAAAAATATATCTTCTCGTTCTACGTATCTTCACATATTCCCAAAGAGGTAGGCAGAGGAACAACCAAGGCACCCACGACTAACCGAAGACACTTAATCCCACAATGTGCTAGGCGGCTAAATTATCGACAACTGGGCACCAATCCAATCAAAAGCAACATTTTTTTTATTAGAAAATTGGAAAGAACACTTTTCCTTTTTGTTGCCCGGGATTCGAACCCGGGACCTCTTGAAGTCAAGTCCAACCGCTAGACAACAGAGGCAACCCGTCTTTGTACTTGTGTCTTTGTTCGGATCTGTTGATCACCCGTGTTGGCCCAGGTAGTACAGACCATTTACCTTCCTGTCAGGCAGCTCGAATATGGCGAGCCCATTTACCGTCTCTAACACCGTGACTTCTGACTAGGTGGTAGAGTTTTACAGCGACTCACCCCGATTAGTTCTAGCGCCTTGCCTATTGCTGCTGCTATAGCGTCAGTTCTTGCAGACGTGTTGCTTTTAGGGATGACGATACCACTGAGGTATCGATACTTATACTCGATACTGGTATCGGTCGTCAAGTATCGATACTTACTCAGTATCAATCACAACGTATATATACTTACTAGTATCGTATCGTTTTTGGAAAATTTTGAGTGAAAACCGTAACAAGTATTGGAATTATTTATTGGAAATTACTAATAAGGGGCCATCCATAAATTACGTCATACGTTAATGGGGGGGAGGGTATCATCTTAATGTGACATTATGTGACAAGGGGCAGGTGGGGATCGAAAGCCTTGTGACGTCACATAATAAAATCCTAGAACACGAAATTTATATGTGAATTAACTAACTTCAATTACTTCAACGTTGGTCATTAGTTTAATACCAACAATCGTCATAATGGAAACAACATTAAACATGCAAAACATTCTATTACTTTCTCAATTTAAATGCAAAGCTGGAAATACCTATGTACTTTACGCAAACAGGTTGGATTTAAGTGTTTTTATTTTCTGATACCGGCATAAGTTTCAAAAATGTGTGACGTAATACTAGGGGGGACGGGGTTCTAAAAATGTGACAACCTGTGACAAGGGCTAACATAAAATAATAATTTTTGAGATACTCCCGACCATGGGTGTCACGGGTAGGCGCTAGTGTAGGCACTACCTACAACACGTCACCTTCAAAATAATTGATGAAAAAAGTCATAATCAAATCAACATTTGTAAATGTTATTAGGTTAAACTTTTTTCGGGTTAGACAAACAAGCTTGTAACCTGCCAAGGCTGCTAACTACACAAAACTAAGACCAGGATACGTTCAGAAACTTCAATTTATGAAATAAACGTTTTCTATTTAATTTTTTTTATCACAAAACCTGTAATCAAACAATCATTTTCCCCGTGTTGGTCCGGGCTCCTTTGTAGAATAGACCATCTGCCTTCCTGTGCCAGGCAGCTCGTAAAAGGCGAGCATAGGCTTTCCGTCACTAACACCGTGATATCTGACTAGGTGGTAGAGTTTCGCAGCGACTCACCCGGATTGGTACCACCGCCTTACCTATTCCTGCCGCAATAACGACATGACGTGTTCCGGTTCGGAGGGTAAGGTAGCCGGTAAACTTACTTTTGCTCGAGGCCTAACATCACGGCCTCTGGTTGGCAACGCACCATTACCACATTTGGTGTCTCTAGGCGGCGGGAATTTCTTACCATCAGGAAATTCGTCTGCTTGTTTGCCTTCTAATGTCATAAAAAAAAATCATTTCCTTTCTCATCGATTAAGCCTAACATCTTCTTCCTTATAAATTAGTTCATCACTACATATCAATTTTACTAAAGTAATTTTAACACTTCCGTTTCATTAATGTTGCGTTTTCAATGAGAGTTCTATAAAATATGTTTTTCTTCCTTAATAAAATGTGAAAATTTATTACAAGCACTAGTAAAGTGCTAAGATGAAAATATCTTAATAGTCTAAGATCCGAAGTTAGGTCGACCTACACCGAGATGATAATAGGATGTAACCGGCTTTATAGCAAATTTAGTATATGAGAAAATATATTAAAAATGGGTTGCCTACAAAAATTCTGGACCGAATATTTTTAATTATTAAAAAAAAATGTTTTAAAAATTTAAATTTTTTTTTCAGGCAACCCTATATATCAACTTAAATTGTAATAAAAATTGTAATTAAATTGCACATATTATGTTGATATATTTTTTTCCTATTATCCGATCCCGTGAAATTAACTAGCATCGACAATAATCTGTATATACCTGGCAATCCAGATAAACAACAGGCAACCTAACTTCTGCAATTTCATCTTATTCCTACTTTAAGTCGAGATAAAATCATAATATTGCACCAATTAATGAATAAAAAACATTTTAAAAAATAAAAAAATGTCCAGGATTTTTTTAGGCAACCCATTTTCAATATATTTTCTGAAATACTAAATTTGCTATAATACCGGTTACATTCTGTTATCAGTTGAGTGTAGGTCGACCTAACTTCGGATCTTCGACTATAAATTCATTGTAATTCACTAAAATGATTTATAAGTATAAATAAATATATTACCCTATTACATTACCCAACAAGAGCAAATATGTAAAGCTTTGAAAAATACCGTAAATTGCCTTCACCACGCTTTAGCCTTTGAAGTGCATTTAGATAATATGTTCGCCGGCGCTTCCCTACGGCTTTCTGTGGAGATTTATTGCTAGCATTATTCTGCAGTTTTCCTCGAAACATGTAAATGCTTGTTAGAATTGTTTTATGAAATAGCTTGCGGAAAACAAATTACAATATTATTGCTTTAGAATAGGAAATGTAACTGTTCTGACTAAATCGACAGTAGGTACTGTGATAGCACTTTATAGTTAACAGATAGACTTCAAGTTAAAAGCTGTTTACGGCCAATTTAAATAACTTATCTATAGTTAGAGGTAGTCGTACCATTTGTTGACAAGATATTAGATATTTTTCTTAATATTTGAAAAATAACAGTAGGTAGTATATTTGAAAAATAACAGTAGGTTGTTATTTTTCAAATAAATATTGGTCCGGGCTCCTTTGCAGAATATACAATCTATCTTCCTGCCGGGCAGCTCGTAAAAGGCGAACATAGGCTTACCGTCACTAACACCGTGACATCCTACCAGGTGATAGTATTTCACAACAACTCGCCCGGATTGGTACCACCGCCTTACCTATTCCTGCCGCTATAACGTCTAATGCTTGCCGTTGACGTGTTCCGGTTCGGAGGACAAGGTAGCCAGTAAACTTACTTTAGCTCGAGGCCTAACATCCCGGCCTCAGGTTGGCAACGTACCATTACCACTTTAGGTGTTTCTAGCCGGCGTGAATTTTTTTACCATCACGAAATCCGTCTGCTTGTTTGCCATCATGATGTGTTTTTCATGTAACATTATTTGTTAGTGAAATAAATAAAATAAATAAATTTGTAAATCGCTACATCTTGTGCTTGGTCCCATACAGATAACACTTCAAAAGTAAAGAAAACTTAGATAACTTATAAAAGGAAAGCTCTACGTACAGTAGAAGAAGTGTAGATAAAATTTAGTTTCCTGATAATTATTTCTAGAACTCAGTATTAGAATAACTCATTTTAGTTTGCTTTGACTTATAAATAAAATAGTGTTGAATTGATGTATTTCATTTGAAATGTTCATTTTTTGTTCTCCTCTATCTCTCCTACTTTTAGAGAGAGTTTGTAAAAATATCGACACGCACGTGTACCGTGTAAATAAAGATTTTTCTGACTCTGAGTGAACTCAAACGTTCTTTTTCTTTCTTCTCTATCTCTCCTACTCGACTCTTTCGAACTCGTATTTTCAACTTGTGTATGTGACAAGACAATAAACAAGCACTATGCGTACCAGGTTGAACCTTGAAGTACTTAAGTCTATGATTATTATTATGACGTATGCGTTTATAGACGATGTGTATTTCTCACATTCACAAAATCTTGATTATCTATTAATATTTTTGAAATACGAACAGCGCCCCGTATTGATCCGGGCTCCTTTGCAGAATAGACAATCTACCTTTCTGTGCCAGGCATCTCGTAAAAGGCGAGCACAGGCTTACCGTCAATAACACCCTGATATCTGACTAGGTGGTAGAGTCTCGGAAACTCGCCTGGATTGGTACCACAGTTTTACCTAATCCTACCGCTATAATGTCAGCGCTTGCCGTTGACGTGTTCCGGTTTGGAGAACAAGGTTGTCGGTAAACTTACTTTTGCTTAAGGTGTAATATACCGGCCTAAGTTTGGTAATGCACCATTACCATCTTTGGTGTCTCTAGGCGGCGTGAGTTTCTTACCATCAGGAAATACGTCTGCTTGTTTGCCTTCCTATAACATAAAAAAAAAAAAAAAAAGAAATTCACGCCACCTAGAGACACCAAAGCTGGTAACAGCGCGTTGCTATTCTGAGGCTGGATAAGTAAATTTAGGTCTTGTGTAAGAGTCGTCGTCATGACGTGTTCCGGTGTGGAGGTTATGTAATGTAAACTTACTTTTGCTCGAGGTCTAACATCCCGGCCTCAGGTTGGCAATGCACCATTACTACCTTTGGTGGCTCTAGGCGTCGTGAATTTCTTTCTATTAGGAAATCCGTCTGCTTGTTTGCATTCCAATGTCGTAAAAAATAAAAAAAATCTCTATCACAAGGTTTCTTAGCTACGTTGCCGCCCTTTTATGGATGAGTAAGTTTTTTTCTTAAGGGTCTCCTAGTCGTAATGTTTCAAAAACCTCATCACGGGAAATGTTCGTTTCACATCGGTTTTTGGATTCGTCATAACCGCACATAGTAGAACATTAATTTGAAAAATAAAATAATCAAATGACATATGGCAAATTAAAAGTTGATATTATTACAAAACTTTGTTTTTTCAAAACTGTAACAGAAAAATATTTATATATAAAAATAATACTGTAACACAAAAATGTCGTACGCGCGTCCAATTTCGACATACAGGCCGTCAGATTTCTTTTATAAAATGACGGACCAACAAAAAATATCATCAAGCGGAGACGAAAATTGCGACCGCTATTTTCGAGACAATTATTTTTTTCCCGACTTTATAATATGATTTCAGGTTAAGGAATTCTTCGCGTACATTTCATAAGCTGGTTATTTTAATTTACTTTTAATTAAACATTTTCTGACGTTATTTCGTAATTGGTATTATTTTTGTTTTATTTTTTATTCCATATTTATAAAGGTGTTGCACGCGATTTCGCTCGCACATTACAGTTGTATTAATATTAACGTATTAATATTAATACATTATACATTATATTATACATTACATTAATATTAATTTATTAATATAAATATATAGTTATATTGTTCAGCCGTGGAAATCCATTTAGATGTTAACATAAAAACTGTCATATCAAGTCAAACCAAATTGACATCCTACTAGATTGGTACAACCGCCTTGCCTATTCCTGCCGTTATAGCGTAAGTGCTTGCCGTTGACGTGTTCCGGTTAAGAGGGTAAGGGTAGCCGGTAAACTTACTTTTGCTCGAGGCTTGACATCTCGGCCTCAGGTTTGCTATGCTCCATTGCTACCTTTGGTGTCTCTGGGCGGCGTGGGTTTCTTACCATCGGGAAGTCTGTCTGCTTGTTTGCCTTCCAATATCACAAAAACATCACTTACATAGTAATCATTGATTTTAATTTATTAGCCATTTTTATTTCCTACTAGCTTCCGCCCGCGACTCCGTCCGCGCGGATGTCGGTCTTCGCGTGATAAAACTGAAAAATCAAGATTAATTTTTTTCTACGTATTTTTCCAGGATAAGAAGTACCCCAATTTATGCCCAGGATAATAAGGTATAATTGTACTAAGTTTCATCAAAATCGAACCGTTAGTTTCACGTGATGCCTGAACATACAGACAGACAGACAAAAATGTTTTTAATCACATATTTGAGTTTGGTATCGATCCAATAAAACCCCCTGCTATTTATTTTTTCAATATTTTCAATGTACAGAATTGACCCTTCTACAGATTTATTATATGTATAGATTTTAGATTGAAGTAAAAATCAAGGATTCCTCGAAAACAGCCTTAAAAAATCTAAGATCTCAGAGCATGAGGGAATCAACTTTTGTAAATTACATAACAAAAACCAAGTATAGGAAATCAAGTTTTTCCGAAACGGATTCTTGAATTAAGTCTTTGTTTATACAAAAACGGGTTTGCGATCCGCGCTTTCGTAGACGTCGTTATCACGTCGTCAATATTCGTCAAATTACCATTAATGCAGACGGGGTCGTTGGCCGGTTTGGCGAGCGAGCGTGGGAGCGGCGCGGGCGCAGTTTTTTCAGACAAGCAGGTAGCTCTGCACCCGAATATAAAGCTTCATGCACAGTGAATCAAAAAAATATATTTTTTACGCATACCCTAATTACCTAGTAATACTCCTACGGTATTATTAATAAATACGGATTACACCAAGGTTCAACCTGGCCTTTACTACAATGTGATACAGATTATAATATCAACTTAATTTTACTCCTATCCTAGTCCACATTAAGACATTAATAAAATGTCCACTTTAACCTTCTTATTAATAAACACGGAGTTAAATACGCCAAGGTTCAACCTGGTATTATAGCCTTTATTACAATATGATACAACTTAATTTTACTGCTACCTTAGTCCGTGTTTAATAATAAGACGGTTAAAGTTAAAAATACTTATACGTTACCCGAAAAGCCTATGTGTAATGTTGCGAAGAATCGTTGTTAACAAAAAATCCGCATCGCAATCGGTCGATTCTTTCAAAAGCAATAAAAAGACACTAAAAACTTACAGCGTCCCTCTTTTCGTCAATTTTTACTTGATCTCTGAAGGCATGCTCTTCTGGAACCATGCAATTATTTAGTAAAATATGTTGGAAGTTAGAGAAAACCAAAAATATTTCAGTAATATAACAATTATGTAGTTATGTTTTAATTTTTTAATCTAAATTAAAAACTCCGATTATATTTGATTTTCTACTAACTTTTCATCATAATATATACTAGCTGAGCTGCCAGACGTTGTCCCTATTTATCAAAGAATTTAAAATAATCTTACAATTTTTTCTTTCATAAAAACCTCCTTTCGACGGTATTATTAACAAAACGAAAAAAAAAATTGGCTAATTTGTTCTATCCGTTCATGTACGATACGATTACCAAGGAAATCATCTAATAATTTTTATATAAGAGAAGATCAAAGCAATTTTATGATGTATGGTACAACAGATGTCTAAAAATGCTAATAGATGTTTATAATATATACAGCAATCCTTTCATTTACGCTTATTTCACTTACAAATCTTATCTCAAAAGCTATACAAAGGAAGTCAGTATTGATGATTAAGAAGGATGAGAGATTCTCTACGGTTTCCATTAACAGAGATAGGTACGTCCGGTGGTTGTCGAGATCAGCCATATTTTAAAATTACCATGAGACATTAAGTAAATTTTGTAATTTGTTTTATTTTAAACGATTATTCATGGCAACTTTGCTTGTTTGTCGGTTAGTTTTTCACTTAAAATATAAAATTTAAGTCATTTGCATTTACGTAATTTATTGAATTGCTAAACAAAAACCAAGAAATAGTTTTATAGAAACACTAGAATGTATCTAGCGCTAGGTAAGCTTCAAGCACAAAGGCGGGATTGATCGTTAATACCGTCTCTTGTCGAGTATTGTGTTCAAACTTAAGACCATCTGGCAGAGTATTTGCACAGCTGCAAGTAAAACCTCCGAGTCAGTTCCTGTACCTAATCCTGTTCATATTAAAGATATTATATCTAGCATAATAAAGACACAACCAAAATTTGATACATTTTTAACCGACTTCAAAAAAACGAGGAAGTTCTTAATTCGGTGGGTATATTTTTTTATGTATGTACACCGATGTCTCCCTAGTTTCTTAACCGATTTACGTAGGTAATTATTTTTTGTTTGTTGTAACTTCGAATTAGTCCCATAAAAATTTGATGCACGTAGGCCATTAGTTTTTATTTTATAAGCACTTTTTTTCTATTTTCACCTATTTCGATGATTATTTTTATCAAATTTAAACATGTCAGCAATAAACTAAAGATTAATAAATAAAAATAACTACGTTACTTAAAACCGACTTCAAAACTAAAATGTAAAAAATAATGAAGATTTGATATTAAATATAATAATAGGTAGTATCTATTACTAATATGTGCTGTATTTACTAACAGGTTTGAAGTCGGTGCCAATCCAATTTATTACGTCTTACTTATAATATATTATTAGTTTAAGGCTTGGCACCGACTTCAAATCTATTGGTAAATAGCACATATTAGTAATAGGTAGTATGTAATCAATATTAAATCTTTTACTTTCTATTTTTGAAGTCGATTTTTAAAAAAGTAGTTATTTTTTTCAAAGTAAATAAAAGTAAATTTCATGCTTTAATTTTTTGTATTTGTTTCTAGTAAATAAATTTATATGCAATAAGTTTTTAAAACATTATTCCATTTTAATCACCGATTCCTATCGTCACATCCATGTATCTGCCGGTGCAATATCATCTGCTACATGAGAACGCCAAGACTTCTGTAACTCGTTAGTGTCAGCTGACAAAATGTCCAATATCACGTAACTGAAATGGACTTAGTACTAAACCCTATGAGAATAATGTTATTATATCAATACACTATAGCTTAAATAATGAATAAATGAAAGCTTAAAAATCTTCTTTTTATGATATTGGAATGCAAACAAGCAGTCGGATTTCCCACTGGTGAGAAATTTACACTGCTAGCGACACCAAATGTGGTAATTGTGCATTACCAACCTAAGGCCGGGATGTTAGGCCTCGAGCAAAAGTAAGTTTACCGGCTACCTTACCCTCCGAACCGCAACAAAATGGCGGCAAAAAAAATAAGGCAGTGGTACAAATCCAGGCAAGCCGCTGCGATAATCGACCTAGTCAGATATCACGGTATTAGTGACGGTAAGCCTATGCTCGCCTTTTACGAGTAAAACATTTTTATTTCAATCTAAATATAGTCATTATTCTTTGAACTAGGCGCATGTTATGTTTCTGACTGTCACAACTGTCAAATAGCTACGGGACATAAAACAGAACCGATATCAAACTGTTATTACTTTTTTGGATATATAAAATAAGACCAACAATAAAACCAAAAACATTATTATGAACACGCCCTTAGATATTCATCATATCTTACGTTTGAATTCCGATACGAAAATGAACTAATTATGCGACAGATTCATTTTATATGCCCTTAAGGCTTTTATTTTTCTGTCTTTTTTTAAGTGAGAGGTCAGCGAACACACATACGGCTCTCCTGATGATAAGAGCCCAAATATACCAAAAATGTAATTTTCTATTACGTTTTTACGAGTATATTTCCTTGCTCGTAACACTCAGTATTTGTGATTATTGAAGTGAAACTTCTTTAGAATCGTTGTAATTTCAAAACGGGTGGCACATACATACATCTAATTCTTTTGCATGTAAGAGACACAAATATATATTCATCTCATTCTTTTGTCTATTTACTGAAGTTTCACTTCTATCATGTGTGAATCGCACACACCTTTTTTAGTTTTTCAATTTTCTATATTACATTCTAAAAAATATCTGTTTCCATGTCTAAAAGAATTGTTGTCGGAAATTTAATTTCATTATGTCCTGTGTGAAATCTCATTGGCAAAAATAAGATAATAAAATAATGTGTGTCATACAATTAAGAGAAGTTACTATGTTTAATGTAAAAAATTAAAGGTGTTATTAGTAAATAATAAAACACAAATCATGTTTTTTTTTTATTATTTATTTTTTTATGATATTGGAAAGCAAACAAGCAGACGGGTTTCCTGGTGGAAAGAAAAAAAGGCGGTAAAGGTGCGTTGCCAACCTGAGGACGGGATATTAGGCCTCGAGCAATAGTAAGCATACCGGCTACCTTGCCCTCCAAACCACTACCACCACCACCACTACTACCACCTAGTCAGATGTCACAGTGTTAGTGACGGTAAGCTTGTGCTCGCCTTTTACGAGCTGCCTGGCAGGAAGGCAGATGGTCTATTCTGCAAAGGAGCCCGGACCAACACGGGAGATGTCCACAAAATATTGTCTCATATATGTTCTTCACCGTAGAAGAACCTGCTTATTCGAGGATCATAGGTATTGTGTCACAATTACAATTAAATAACTCCAAAATAGACTATAAAAGCTAAACGGACGAGCCGGAATCTAATTGGTTTCACAGTAATGCAAAAATCATGTCATCTATATAAATATTCAAATTATCATTGTAAAAATTGTTCAAATCATTGCCAGATCTGGCGAATCAAGGTCAATCTGCAAGTCAAGGTTAGAATCGTCATGTTAATGCATAACAATGATACTTAAGAGACAGAACAACTCACATAATTAATATAATATATCAATTTTCCCCGCGTTCGTCCGTGCTCCTTTGCAGAATAGACCATCTGCCTTCCTGCCAGTCGGCTTGTTAAAGACGAGCATAGGCTTACCGTCACTAACACCATGATATCCTTCTAGGTGGGAGAGTTTCGCAGCGACTCGTCCGGGTTGGTACCACCGCCTTACCTATTCTTGCCGGCATAACGTCCAATGCTTGCCGTTGACTTGTTCCGGTTCGGATGGTAAGAGAGCCGGTAAGCTGACTTTTGCTCGAGGCCTAACATCCCGGCTTCAGGTTGGCAACGCGCCATTACCACTTTTGATGTCTCTGGCGGCATGAATTTCTTGCCATCACGAAATCCGACTGCTTCTATGCCTACCATTATCATAAAAAAAACTGAAGTAACAAACCAATGGTAAAGCAAATTTAAGTGTACCGATTAGCCGTTCAAATATTGACAAGAATCTGTTCTTATCGTCGACACATCACCTCACTCCCACACACATCCATTTAAAAGGAGCCCGAAATATATAAACTACACATTTACACAAATATCTAATGGTAGCGGAGCCCAATAGGTGATTTTTACAGTAACTCAATCGCGTCAGATTATGAAATGAGAGATACCATGGTTGAACTAGTCCATTATATGTATATTAAATCTCTCTAAGAAAAGAGGTGCTCGTGCTCTTCTGTCTCAATTTGTTAGGCTTGAAAATAAATGTCCCATTTAACATTTTTAATTTATATTTTATAGTAAATTTAAATGTACAGATTAGCCGATCAAATATTGACAAGAATCACAATCTATTTTTATTTTATTTGTCGATATTTCGGCCTATGCATAGGCCGTGGTCACGACGGTTTTAAACACGATGATCAAAAACGTTAATAATACGCGACTATTTAAGTTTAAAATCATAAATATCCCATTTATGTAAACAAATTACATAAACTATCTCCAATATGATCTAATTATTTAGTTGTGTAAATGGTCGGTCAACGATGACAGTACATCGAAATACACATAAACTAGCTGACCCAGCAAACTTCGTATCGCTTGACATTAGCGCACAGCGACAGTAGCGCAGTCTGTCGGATCCGATGTGAAACATTCCAAAATCAACAACGACTTATTATTTAAAAATTAATTAAAAAACATTTTCCAGGAGACCAAATTGTGAATCTAAACCATTCTCGAATTCCCTTAAACACGCACAAAAACTTTCATCAACATCGGTCCAGCCGTCTAGAAGGAGTTCAGTGACATACACACTCACAGAACAATTATATAAGATGTACACTGGAATAAATTTAATAAAAGCCCAGACCCGGAAATACAGATATTTAGATTTACATCACATAAATTCCTGATCCCGTCGAAAATGAAACCCGAGCCTTACGATTGGTCGCTGGCGTTAGGCGTATACGTTAACCCTCGACCAAAGAGTCAGTCAAAAAAAGTACTCGATAATATCAGATAAAATTGCTATGCAACTATTGCATGAGTTTTTGCGCCATCGGGAGAAAAGATGGTCGAAGTTTTTTCATAATTATTGAATTTCGTGTTAATATTGAGTGAAATTAGTCAATTTTGGTGGCATTTTGTACAATTTTGTTCAGTGAAAGAGCACAAAAGAAATAATCATTAAGAAATAAGCGTATCGTGTATTTCCTCGTTGCCGCCAAATCTCATTACAGAGTTTGTGTAATAAGCCACCACTTTACCCAAGAGCCTGACATGACTTCCTGACGACTTATGACTGATGACTAATTATAATTAATTGAAATTGATATAAAATTCGATGCAAATTTCTACTTGATTAATGGCTAAATACTAACGTGAAGGCCAAAACCTAAAAAAGAAAAGAAGAACTATTGCATGAGAATAAATTCATGTTTAAGTTTTCTAACGATTGGAGCATAACATAAGGGAGTAGAAGGGTTAAAAACGTTCATACAACAAATCATCTGTTTAACATACTTCCGTCATCGGAGACATAAATTAGGCGTGTACTTGTATTGCATATTAATATTGTTGCGCTCGCGTATGATTTAACATCTTTTAGTATTTTTTTTATGATATTGGAAGGCAAACAAGCAGACGGATTTCCTGATGTTAAGAAATTCACGCCGCCTAGAGACACCAAAGATGGAAATGGTGCGTTGCCAACTGAGGCCGGGATGTTAGGCCTCGAGCAAAAGTAAGTTTACCGGCTACCTTACCCTCCGAACCGGTACATGTCATGACGTTATGGCGGCAGGAATATGTAAGGCGGTGGTACCAATCCGGGCAAGTCGCTGCAAATCTCTACCACCTAGTCAGATGTCACGGTATTAGTGACGGTGAGCCTATGCTCGCTTTTTACGAGCTGCCTGGCAAGGAAA
The DNA here is from genome assembly GCA_002245505.1 of Calephelis nemesis. NCBI lineage: Eukaryota > Metazoa > Arthropoda > Insecta > Lepidoptera > Riodinidae > Calephelis > Calephelis nemesis. The sequence goes on along the minus strand of NJDD01001505.1, from coordinate 262,876 downwards.
GCAGATGGTCTATTTTACAAAGGAGCCCGGACCAACACGGGGGGATTACTTTTACTTATTAGTAGACCCTCCCCGCACCGCTCAAAATAAGACGTCACATGACCTTTTTTATTCTTTACCTTCTAATCTACATTGTTTACTAGGTAACCACGACCCTTAGTCAAAGCAAATTTAGCATCTTGAGCTCACCTAACAAAAGTACACTTGACAAAAAAGGCAACACAACATTAGTTTATTTACTGATTAAAAAACAGTAGTTTATTTTATGTCTATAGCCTTATTGATAAACTATTCAGAATCAGAAAATGTTTATAACTATAAATAATACTAGCTGTCCCGGCGAACTTCGTTCCACCAGTTCAGTTTGAATGGGAAAACTTAAAATGATGTTTTTCCTTTTTTCCTTGCAACTTTTTCCTTTTTTTATTTTAAACCTTCCCTCGATTTGAACAAATAATTGAAAACCAAATGTTGCCAAATCGGTGCAGACGTTCTCAAGTTTTAGCGAGCTTAACGACATATATATATGCCACCCCCGTTAACCCCCATAGGGGTTGATTTTCAAAAAACGCTTAGATATGTATCTCATAATTTGTATTGCAGAGCATTATTTCAGTGTTACGCAAAATATTTCAATAGAATTAAATTTTCCAGACAAACTTAGCCACCCCCTTTAACCCCCAATGGGGGTGAATTTCGAAGAACCCTGAAATACGTGTTTCGTCATTTGTACTAAAAAGCATTAATTCAAAGTTTCTTGTAAAAATGTGCAATAAAAATATTTTTCTCATACAAACTTTGCCATCCCTTTTAATCCTTTTAGGGGTAGAATTTCCAAAAAATAATATGCCTATGTCCTTCTCATGAATGCAAACTATCTACATACCAAATTTCAGCAAAATCGGTTGGGTGGTTTAGGCGTGAAAAGGTAACAGACAGACAGACAGACAGAGTTACTTTCGCATTTATAATATTATTAGTGTGGATACATCTTATATACATATACATAGTAACTATGATAATAACAAAAAAGTAATATAAACTGATAAAAAAGTATTTTTAATAACATGTTTCGATTTATGCTTGAATAAAAAAAAAGTATAAAATGCTTGAATAACTTTTGAAAAATTGATTGATTTTAACATTTAAAAAAAATAGATGAAACTTTGGATAGCGATATAGGCTACATTTTATCTTAAAATTTTAACGAGCAGTGTTGGAGAGCTAAATATCAAATTAGTAGACTACGCGGGCGAAGCCGCGGGTAACAGCTAGTATGTAATAAAAGAGACTTTAGCAGCTCAGCTGGTTCACCATGCTAAGTAATAATACCTTACCATTAGCACAACTTTAAGGGAACTTTAACGAATTTTAAGGGATCACAATGCCAATTAAAATCAAAGGAGTATTTTTATACTGTAACGTGTGGTCATAATAGAATTCTGCATTAACAAAAACATTCCTATTAAACCTTCTGAAAATGATTCTTCTATGAGCTTGACGCTGAGCGCTAGCTGATCTTCTCCCTTGCGTCTGTGTAAATATCTCAAAGTCCCTCAAAGATACTTAACGGTCAGCCTATTCCGCAAGTCTGTTGAGTCTGTGTATGGAGTGACCATTGTCGAATGCTAGCAAGTGATCATAATCCACAAAAACACTATTCTTGCCAACATTTTTTTAGAGTTTCCCTCGTTTTTACCTAGGATTTTATCATCAGATCCTGACCTGGTGACCATGGGACCACCTCTGAAATATACCCTTTCAAACAAAAAAACGATTTTCCATACGAACATTCATCACCTCTTTTTACCCATTCTCCCTCATTTTTAGTGATAAAAATACAAAGTTTCACTGTTACAGCTTTAAAAATGACGAATATACATATGAACAGTCATCCCCTCTTTTTACTCATTCTCCCCCATTTTTTGCTATAAAAAGTAGCCTATGTTCTTTCATTTATCATAAAGTGTCTAAATAAAAAGTTTCCCTGTTACAGCTTTAAAAATGACGATTTTCCATATGAACATTCATCACCTCTTTTTACCCATTCTCCCTCATTTTAGTGATAAAAAGTAGCCTATGTTTTTTCGTTCATCATAAAGTGTCTAAATACAAAGTTTTACTGTTACAGCTTTAAAAATGACGAATATACATATGAACAGTCATCCCCTCTTTTTACCCATTCTCCCCTATTTTTTGAAATTAAAAGTAGCCTACTCGTATGTGGTTCCTTAGGGTTTATTCTATGTCTGTACCAAATTTCATCAAAATCGGTTAACTGGTTTAGGCGTGAAAGCGTAACAGGTAGACAGACAGACAGAGTTACTTTTGTATTTATAATATTAGTAGGGATTTTTAACCAATTTTGCTATGATTATGATATTAATATTTGCTATTTTACTATGTGTATCATAATTTATTTGTGTGTCAAAGCAAATTTAGCATCTTGAGCTCACCTAACAAAAGTACACTTGACAAAAAAGGCAACACAACATTAGTTTATTTACTGATTAAAAAACAGTAGTTTATTTTATGTCTATAGCCTTATTGATAAACTATTCAGAATCAGAAAATGTTTATAACTATAAATAATACTAGCTGTCCCGGCGAACTTCGTTCCACCAGTTCAGTTTGAATGGGAAAACTTAAAATGATGTTTTTCCTTTTTTCCTTGCAACTTTTTCCTTTTTTTATTTTAAACCTTCCCTCGATTTGAACAAATAATTGAAAACCAAATGTTGCCAAATCGGTGCAGACGTTCTCAAGTTTTAGCGAGCTTAACGACATATATATATATATATATATATATATGCCACCCCCGTTAACCCCCATAGGGGTTGATTTTCAAAAAACGCTTAGATATGTATCTCATAATTTGTATTGCAGAGCATTATTTCAGTGTCACGCAAAATATTTCAATATAGTTAAATTTTCTCATACAAACTTTTCCACCCCCTTTAACCCCCAATGGGGGTGAATTTCGAAGAACCCTTAAATACGTGTTTCGTCATTTGTACTAAAAAGCATTAATTCAAAGTTTCTTGCAAAAATGTGCAATAAAAATATTTTTCTCATACAAATTTGCCACCCCCTTTAACCCCCAATGGGGGTGAATTTCGAAAAACCCTGAAATACGTGTTTCGTCATTTGTACTAAAAAGCATAAATTCAAAGTTTCATGCATAAATGTGCAATAAAAATATTTTTCTCATACAAACTTTGCCACTTTACCCCTTTTAACCCTTTTAGGGGTTAAATTTCCAAAAAATAATATGCCTATGTCCTTCTCTCGAATGCTAACTATCTACATACCAAATTTCAGCAAAATCGGTTGGGTGGTTTAGGCGTGAAAAGGTAACAGACAGACAGACAGACAGAGTTACTTTCGCATTTATAATATTAGTGTGGATATATATATATATATATAGACGAGCTGTTTTCCCGCGACTTCGTAAACCTAAAATAATTACGATTTTCATACAAACTTTTAACCCTTATTATATTAAGGGTTGATTTTTACAAGAAAATTAGCATATGTTGAATTCAGCTCTTAAGCTAAATGCATACCAAGTTTCGTATGCATACCAAACCAACAGATTTTCTCATATTACTAGCGGCCCACCCCGGCTTCGCACGGGTATAAAATATATTTATATTTCAATAGATAAAGTGATTGAAGGGGTAGGTTTATATTTATAAACCTTCCTCTTCAATCACTTAACCTATAAAAAAAAACACATCAAAATTCGTTGCGTAGTTTTAAAGATTCAGGCATACAAAGAGACGTAGGGACAGCGGAAGCGACTTTGTTTTATACTATACTTTTCAACATTTCAGCAAACGGCCAGAAATGCCCTAGTCGAAAGCGTTTCCGGTCTTTTTCAACAAGCCTAAAAAAGCAGAGATTCACTATTCGACTATATGTTTTTTTTTATATTAGAACTTTTTACGAGGCATATAATTTTTTATGATTCCTTTTTTTAGCTATATGTTTCATTTAAACCAGATACAAAGTAACCGTTAAATTAAACTTTTATTTTCTTTTCTTGTTTAGACTTAATTAGGCAAGTTTTTTGATGATAATCGATTTGTTGTAGTTCAACTTAACCAAATCAAAAAAGTCTAATTAATTTAATTTATATCATAAATAAAAAAATAATATCCATGGTATGATATAAACACACCTTTATTTTCCTGTTCTAATACAATTTTGTCTCCGATACCAAATTGAACCAATTACAAGAGCTGTATATGTATATACTACTGTTTCGTTTGTTTTTATTAATACCAGCTGACCCGGCGAACTTTGTACCTTCTGGAATTAACAGATAATAACCATTTGTATCAGTAATATTAAAGTGTTGCTTTCCTAATTTGTTTGCAATGTTTCTTTGTTTTGTTTATGATATTGGCAGACAAACAAGCAGACGGATTTCCTGATGGTAAGAAATTCACTCCGCCTAGAGACGCCAAAGGTGAAAATGGTGCGTTGCCAAACTTAGGCCGGTATGCTAAGCCTCGAGCAAAAGTAAGTTTACCGGCTATCTTACACTACGAACCGGAACACGTCAACGGCAAACGCTGACATTATGGCGGTGGTATAATAATAATAGGTAAGGCGGTGGTACCAATCCGGGCGAGTCGCTGCGATACTCCTAGATAACCCTAGACCACCTAGACAAATGTCACGGTGTTAGTGACGGTAGATTTTGTCGCTTTGATAATCTTCCTTCTGGCTTATCTGGCATATGAACTAGCGTAATTAGCTGACTTCTTGAGTTTTGGATTTAACACCAATTTTGTGATTTCGTTTCTTATATTTATAAAAGAATAGTTATTTTACGCGACTTTGTCCAGAGAGACCATAAACACCAGAGAGGCGACCTTCTATGTTTTCTTAGATGAAAAGTCGTCGCTGTGGTCTTGTTGTCCCGCGTTGACGTTGACTACAGCAGGTCCTGAATTTCATTCTCTTGCCGGGCAACTCAAATAGTGCTTTGTCAATTTTCTGATAAAACAATACCCGGGATTAGACAAGTGCCCGCTTAACGATTCGTTTGTCACGATTTGAAATAGAACCCAAATTGAAGATTTGCTCTTCCAAAAACTAGAAAATATATGTACCTACGAAGACTAAATGTGTAAATTGAAGTTTAATTTTTTGTGTGTTTTTTATTCCTGACGCCATAACACCATGACGTGTTCCGGTTCGGAGGGTAAGGTAGCCGGTAAACTTACTTTTGCTCGAGGCCTAACATCCCGACCTCCGGTTGGCAACGCACCATTACCAGCTTTGGTGTCTCTAGGCGGCGTGAATTTCTTACCATCAGGAAATCCGTCTGCTTGTTTGCCTTCCTATATCATAAAAATAACAGGCATACAACACTCCTGATGCTTAAAGACTATCGTTGCTTATTATCAACATAGTTACATATACTTCTCAGTCAGCCAGAAGAACCAATCACCGCGCTCCTCCATTCCATGATTACTATGAACAATGGCGCTCTAAAGCAAACGTCTTAAGCGACAAATCACTGTTTTTGACACTATAAAAGTAAATTGAAAAAAAGTATTAAAACTAAAATATTTATTTTTTAGGTATAGTACTTATCTATGTTTACGTTAAATCTGGTGTCGATATTTTAATATTTGAAGTAGACATTTGCGTTTTGCTTTCAAAAAAGGGTTAACTTTTTGATTTTTTTCTATCGAGCAAAGTGAAATGAATCGTGTTTTGGAAACACTAGTCTAGTAAAGCATATTCATGTTAATCTTGTGTATTTTTGTCAGCAAGATCTTTGTATGAAAGATGCTTTGTATGAAAAAAACAGTAAACTGCTGACGTATTTCAGCGTATATGGCCCCATAAGCCTCTTTCGCAAGTATACCGGCTACTCTACCCAGCGCACCGAACCATGCAAGATTCATTGTGGCGGCAGGAATAGATAAGACGGTGGATCCCAACCTGGATAAGTTGCTGCACAGCACTCTACCACCAGTGGTGTTATCGGTATATATTTTAAGCTGTGCTCACATCTTACTACCGTCCTAGTAGAAATGCAGGTGGTGAATGCTACTCAGTGGACCCGGACCACACAGAAAATTTATTTTTCGTCGTTACAACCTCGGCCATCTCATCATGGTGACACTCTTACTTCTTCTTCTTCTTTCTTTACTTATGGCCTTCATTGCGTCGGGAACAATAATTCCGCCAATGTCTTGTGATGAAAGAGACACAGGAGAGCTTTTTTGCTTTACGGAATCAAATCCAAGAAAAACCCAAAATATAGACACCAATGGATTAGAAACATATCACATGCAGACACTCACATTGCTACAGCAAATATACTCAGTGTTAGAAATATGAAAAGCTCGACTTGCCAATGGTTAGATTTTTATATTATTATTAGTTATGTATTTACTGAGGACTTTAATAAATGATAGATACATATCAGACAAAAGACACGCAAAGAGTAGGGCGAGGGATTTCTTTTGGGAGGATTTCATATAAGGATATGTTATATTTAGGACAGTTGAAGAATATATGTTCCACAGTTCCTTCGTCTAAGCCACATTCACATAAGGAGTGGATGTCGGTGACAGTGACAGTCTTACGGCTGCACTCAGAGATGACAATTATCGTTCAATCAGTCATTAAGGTGAAATTTTCTATATTAAATTGTGATTTAATGAGTAATTAAACGAGAACTAACATCTCTGAGTTTGGCAAATAATGGCACATATTCTTTGCTTAATACGAATTCAGCAATAGTTATTCTATTCCAAGTTGTGCTATGTCGCAGTAGAGCATAGATTAATTTTTAAAGCTAGACTACCATCTACTCTATTTATTTGGAAACTGCCAAGAACTACCTGAGACATACGCACTAAATAGTATGAACAAGAAAGTTTCTTTATCTGTCTGTTACGGTTTCACGGCTAAGCCTCTAAATTAATTTCGTTGTTTTTTATGTATATAGTTAAAGTTCCCGAGTTGAAATATAATCTACAGTATTAATTTTTAAAGTGTGTGCTTCGGTTTTACACTTTTTACTCTTTTTACACTTTATACTTTTATTTTTAAATTGGCTGACCTAATCTTAATTTAAACGAAATGATTAATTATGTGTAATAAAAACTCTATATATACAAAACTCTATATCTCTAAAACTCTAAAATATCTCTATATCTCTAAAAGAAACTATAGAGTTTCTCTGTAAAATACATTCGGATTTCAGAAGCTTGACGAATACAGTCAAAGCGCATAATTTATATAGTACTACTTACTGTACATATTAAACAAAATCATCCCCCGAAGGATTAAAATTTTATATATGAAAATCAATTGCTGTACGTAAGTCTCGGTAAAACTCGAAAAGAGTTAGGCCGATTTGGCTAATTTAGGTTTTGAATTATTTATGGAAGTCCAGGGAAGTTATAAAAGATAAGAAGGTTTGAAATAGAAAATTTTCAATTTTCGCATAAAACAGAACGGTGGAACGAAGATCGCGCGGATAGGTAGTGGGGGATAAACATTTTATGATATTCGACAAAGACAAAGTCGCGGGTAAAAAGTGAGTTATTTAAAAAACAATGTGTTCAGCACATTAAGGATCCATTTCACTTGCTAGAGAGGGTCCCTTTTTATAAAGTAGAAATAATCCAATAATACTAAGCAATCCCAGATTAAATTACAGCTGACCATCCTTGGGTACCTTTTAATTAATCATCCTTAATTAAGTCTCAATTCCAATTAAAACTCAATGAAATATACATAAGCTGAGACTGAAGCGAACGAGATCGTTTTCTAATTGCAAATTTTTATTAAAACCCTCATATTTTGATGCGAAATTAAGGCAGACTTTCTGGTAGTAAAGTTGGAAACAAAAAGAATAGGTGGTGATAAGGGTGCCTTGCCAACCTGAGGCTGGGGATAAGAGCTTTTTAAGTGAATTTTTCAGTTACCCTTTTGATCAAAACACTTACATTAGAGACAGGAACACTTGCAATATTTAGATAAGATGGTGGTACCAATCTGGACGAATAGTCTAGTTATACAAATTAGTAATTTAAATACAAGGCTTTATATAACTTCCGATTTATAGGTATGTTTGTTTGGGGTTCTATAACTCAATTTAAATCACCTACACTAAACATATTGAGCGGGTTTCGGCAAATACACTTTAGTTTAATGGCAATGAAATGCTTTGATAAATTATAAGTAATACGTAAAACAGTACAAGTGTTTCTTCATTTACATATATGAATATTTGGAAGTTTTACCAAGCGCCGACTATGGAAAATATATTTTTTTTGCCTGACCTGGGGATCGAATCCGGGACCTCAAGAAATCACGTCCGACGCCGGGCCGCTATACCACAGAGGCGATTAATGCTCACATTAATGATAATGATGCTACTTATTAATATTATTGCTAATACTCGAAAATACTAATACCCTAAAGACTTCGTAATACGTAACTGTTATGATAATGTTGTTCTCTCTTAATAATATAATCTTTGTTAATAAGGGCCACATGTAACTTAATCGCCTTTATTCGGCGCCTCTATTGACATTAAAAGTAATGACAAGATTCCTTCTATTATAACACACGTAAGACGAAATGGTTTTTCTTCGTTTTTAAGATATTGGAATGCAAACAAGTAGACGGATTTCTTGATGGTAAGAAATTTTCGCCGCCAATAGACACCAAAGGTGCTAATGGTGCGTTGCCAATCTGAGGCCGGGATGTTAGGCCTCGAGCAAAAGTAAGTAAACTACGTTACCCCTTCAAAACGGAACATGCCATGACGTTATGGCGGCACGAATAGATAGGTAAGGCGGTGGTACCAATCCGGGTGAGTCGCTACGAAACTCTACCTCCTAGTCAGATGTCACGATGTTCGTGACGGTAAGCCTATGCTCGCCTTTTACGAGCTGCCTGGCAGAAAGCCAAATGCTCTATTCTGCAAAGGAGCCCGGACCAACACCACCTTACCCTATATCTTTCAATCACTATTTAGACCATTTTCCACTTGTATTTATCACTTGATTGACAACGATAAAAAAAGTTGCTCGCGATCGAATATGTGCCCGGTTGGCCATAGACTTGCCACCTATCATATTGTGGGACCTAGTGTCTTCGGCTAGTCGTTGGTGCCTTGGTCGTGCCTCTGCCTACACTTTTGGGGATATGAGCGTGAAGATACTTATTTATACTATCTTTTATTTATATGTGCTATTTACTAATAAGTTTGAAGTTGGTGCCAAACAAATAGTACTTCCTTATAATATAATTATTAGTTTAAGGCTTGGTACCGACTTCAAACCTATTAGTAAATAGCACATACGAGGGTCAAACTGAAAGTTCTTAGAAAATCAAAAACTAAGCATTCTAGCAAGTTATTAGTTTTATTATAACTTTTCAAAATAGCGTCCATTTACATCA
>NJDD01001505.1:206968-253168 GCA_002245505.1 Calephelis nemesis | reverse complement strand
ATATTATTGGTAAAGAGTTCTATTTTCAAAATTTAAACTTATTTTTTTAATATAATGCTTTTAAGTTGCCAGTTCTAAAAACTTTCAGTTTGGCCCTCGTATAAATAACAGGTAGTATATAATTTGTATCAAATCTTTGTTATTTTTTACTTTATAGTTTTAAAGACGGTTTTTATTACCTTAGTTATTTTTATTTAAAACTTTTTAGTTTATTGCTGATATGATTTAATTTAATAAAAATATATATCGAGGTAGGTGAAAGTAGATAAAAATGCACATAAAATAAAAACTAATGGGTCTACCTGAATCAAATTTTTATGGGACTAATACGAAACTATTCCGCATCAAACAAAAAAAGGATTACGTAAATCAGTTCGAAAACCTCGGAGAAATCAGAGAACATACAAAAAAAAAATATACCGGCCGAACTGAGAACCTAATCGTTTTTTGAAATCGGTTAAAAAATAGATGAAACTTTTAACATTAAGTACGTTGTTTTTTTTGTAACAAATTTTTTGGAACACAATAACAGTATCTGCATTTATTTTGGTTTTCGTTCCCATCATATGAATACTGAATTTTAATAACAAAGGTGGTTTCTCTTTGAATCCACACTTGAGAGGGCAAACTATCTGTACCGGTTTGTATTTGCGGTTGCACTAAAAGAAATACACGCCTCACCGCAGCCAAGTGCAGTAATCTGATCTCTACTTCTGGCGCAACGCCACTAACGAGGCAAACCTTTTTGGTGGTTACAATATATTTACAGATTAGAAATTTTAAAATAACCATTGCAACTTAAAAGACAGTTTTCTCGAAGAGAGAAGATGGTGTATTTGATATTTTCCATCGTCGGCGTTTGGTAAAATATCCAAATATTCATATTTTTAAAACAAAGAAACACTTGTAGGTACTGTTTGAGCACTGTTTAGCTGTACTGGGCTAATGATGATGCTGTACACGTTAAACCGGTAGGCTATTTACAAAATTGTAAATGCGTTGCACTAAAAGAAAACTAAAAAAAGTAAAACAGTACAAGTGTTTCTTTGTTTAAAAATATGAAGAGAAGATAGTTGGTTACAGATTTTCTTAATGGCTAAATATTGCTTTTCTGACGAACTTCATTCCACCCGTTCAGATTGTATGGGAAAAATTAAAATGTTGTTTTTCTTAGTTTCCTCGCAGTAGAACGGAATTAAAAGTATCTTATGTTCATCTCCTGGTTTTAGGCTACCTTCCCATTAATTTTTAGCAAAATCGGTTTAGCTGTTCTTGAGATATATGTAGTATAACTAACAGGACTTTCTTTTATACCTACACATAGACTAGCTGTCCCGGCGAACTTCGTTCTAAACGTTATGTTTATATGGAAAAATAGAGTATTGTTTTTCGCATTTTCCCTGCAATTTTACCGGTGTTTCTGACGATAACTAACACAACTAAGAAAAAAATATCTAAATCGGATAAGTAGCTCGGAAGTTATGCGCTAACGAACACATTTAGCAATTCATTTTTATATTATAGATGGTATAGATTTTTTTTGATGGCATTTTGTACAATTTTGTTCAGATAAAGTGTAGAGGTGAAGTATGAAGAAATTTGTGAATATTTACTCGTTGCCTCCAAATCTCACCAAATGTGCTTGAGTAAGGAGGCCATCGCTTTAACGCGTTATTAAAAAATAACTACACCCGATTTTGTCAAGTGGCATATCTTTAAACTTAAATAGTGGCAGATGCTAATGCTAATGCCAGAATCTAAAAAATGTAAAATAACGTGCTGCTTAATAAACAGCGTCGCTAGTGTGACCGATTGAGAATTTCACAGAATAGGGATAATAATAACAAAGTAAAATAAAAATGTAGATGTGGCACTTTCATTTCCGATGTTCACACTTAAAAAATGACAGCGGAATAACGTTTCATGAAAGAGCGGTTTAGTTCCGATTTTAACGTCAGAGCCTTTACCATGACTTGGTATATATTGCGTTCGGTAAGTTACGTGTCGAAATCTATGACATTTTTGGTCTAAAAATGTGTTGCTCTTGGTTATCAATAGAGGCGCTCTTCAAAGTTTTCATACAAACAATTTACAGAGACGGTAGCGACTATAGTATACTTGACAAGCCGTAAACTCATGGTAAATGCTCTGAATAGATAAGTTGGGAGCAAAATTATTAGTAGGTATTAAAGAGCACAGGTCAAACAAACCATAGGATCACTGCGACCTAGATAGATCTATTCACGCCTCTTATTCATTAAGCTTACATAAGTTCCGCAAGGCTGACAGTCTCTGGGAACTGTACAATGCACTTGAGATTAAGCAGCTTAATATCTAAGAGATTTATTATATATCCATCCAACAGATTTTAGTACCACTATTTAAGTTATGCGCTTCGGCTTTACACTTTTTACTCTTTTCACACTTCATACTTTTATTTTTAAACTGGCTGACCTAATCTAAATTTAAACTAATTTATTAATTGTGTTATAACAACTACTATTGGTCGCCCGTTGGTCGAAATTCGACCATAATAAATTTTAATATCTTGTTGATAAGAACGCCATCTTCATTTCTCAAGACCAATTACTTTGTTTCCAAGCTTTTTAGTGCGCCATCTGTGATCTTTTAATCGTTATCATCTATATATTTGTTTGTGTGTGTCAAATGCATGATAGTGTAGGTAATGTTTTATTTATTGATTTAATGTACTTTATAAATATCATTATTGAAAAATGTTAGCGTCCTGAACTTCTTCTACTCATAAACTTTAAGTGTGCCAAATTTTATGCTCCTCCGTATTCACAATTTTCGTAAAAAGTGATCCCAAGTTTTGGCATCACATTTTGATTAATATGTAGATATATTAATCCGTCGTATACATTAATACATTAATCTAATACATTCGGATTTCCGTAGCTTGACGAATATAGCCGAAGCGGTGGTAAAGTGCTGTGCATTGATTTGTTCGATCATCCACCACCTTACCAATTCCTGTCGCCATTATAATAATAAATCCCTGGACAACTCACACAAATTGAATCTAACCGCAAAGTAAGCAAATTATATGCTTGTGTTATGGGTGTCAGTCAACGATACTAATACGTAGAAATACTTAAATAGATACCAGAATATATTTAATAAACACACCGACCCGGAAATGCAAATATCTAAATGTTTATCACACAAATGTCTGCCCCCGTCGGGAAACGAACCCCGAACCCGAGCCTCGCGGTAAGTCGATGTAGTTAGGCGTGTACGCAAGCCACTCGACCATGCATTTACTGACTTCCTGTCGTTAAAAGATACGGTTAGTAACAAAAATAAAATTTAAGTACAAAGATGGTGTACCCAAAAAGTATGGTAAGTATGGTAAACATGTATGGTAAAGTATGGAAAGTATGGTGTACCCATATATAGTTCAATTGATAATCTCTTTATGTTAATATATATTTATTTCATGTGTTAAGACAGCAAACAAGCACTCGACTCTCCTGATAATAAGTACACAACACAGGCCTATAGACACCTTCGACGTAGTAGGTGCGTCACTGTCATAAGGCCGAGGTTTTAAGCCAATTCTGTTTGCCGGCTACTCTCCGGACCCAGTTATGACACTTTCATTATAGAGATTGTGAATGTGGTGGATCCCTACCCTGACCAGTTGCAGCACGATACTATACTACCACCAGGGGCCATATTTTTAAGAAACAATATAACATTTGCTTGCCTCTTAAGAACTGCGTAGGAGGCAATTGATCTATTCTACTAAGCAGGCCCGGACCATCACGAAGTGCTAGTTTTATTACTATATACAGTTATAACGTGTAATGTTGACCGATAAGTACGAGTATCTACCGTAAAGGTATTACGATGTAAATTAATTACCGTCCTTACAAATGGTTCCAACATGTACTAAAAAATCATCTGATTGGTGGACTTCCAACAAAAAACACAAACTACTTAAGAACATCGTTAAAATACAATAAATTTAGAATGTGAAGCGATAAATTAAAATTTCTAGGTATTTTTGCTACATACCTACATGTGGTTGTTATTTACTAAGTATTACACCCGGATTCAGTAGTAAGATTGTCGATATCTATACTCTATATTTTAAAGAGGAAAGGTTTGATGTTTTGTTTGTTTGTTGAAGCCTATTCATGGCTTCGAAACGAAAATTTCTTTCACATTTAGAATGCTACATTACCCCTGAGTGACATAGGCTTTATTTCATAAAAATCAGTACAGTAGAAGTAACGCAGGCGAAGCTGCGTGAAACTGCTAGTAGGGAATAAATACTTCTTGTTAATTATTAATAATACTTATTCTCGTTAATTATAATCCTGAAATTTAAAATGTTCAAAAACTCTCCACAAACCATATTTGCAATGTAGTTAAGAACCAAATCGATCACGTCAACTTTCTAAAAAAACCGAATCGTAATCAGTCCAACCGCTTAAAAGTTATGAATTATGATACTACAAAACACACAAATACATACACAGACACGCGCACACACACTCGCAGGAGCACGTCTAACTTCGCTCTTTTTCGGTCGGGGGTTAAAAAGGGGATGCGTTGTCTTGAAAGATCGGTTCTACTAAAATGCCACCAAATTAGCTGTTAACTAGTCAAAATCGGAAATAAACCGATAATTCAGTTTCAAAATATGGTTCTGAAGTAGGTATAAACTCCGAAAATAAAATCATTATTTTATTATTGCTATATCTATTTGTAGGTAAAATTCTCAATTCAAAGAATTAAACGTTACACTATGACACTGTTTACTGAATAAAATATAAGTAGGTTGATGTAAAGTTGCAAAAACTCATTACATGCACGAGATATAGAAAAGAAATATACATCTTCTTGCAATGCTTGAAATTATGCATGAATTTTGGTAAATTCTAAATTCGGAAAGATATATTTAAAAATACTCTAATTTTACATAAGCAGAAGTTACATGTTAATAACTAAATCTGTAAAAAAAACCTACATTAAAATTGTATAACAATACTAAAAAACATCACTTTTTGACAAATACACATAGATGTTATAAGGTTACCGAGTACCAGGGAATTGAGCAACCCAAACACCAAAATTGGAAATTGATAAAATTTAAATCGGACCCTCTTGGAATCGGTTCGGATCGGAATTAGATTTCCCGACCTGCTTATAAATACCCTAAACTGACCTAGTAATTTAGTGATTAAAGGAGGTACTTTGCAGTTTTACTGCGCATAAATTATTATTATTATTATTTTTTATGTAATTGGAAGGCAAACAAGCAGACGGATTTCCTGATGGTAAGAACTTCCCGCCGCCTAGAGACACCAAAGGTGGTAATGGTGCGTTGCCAACCAGAGGCCAGGATGTTAGGCCTTGAGCAAAAGTAAGTTTACCGGCTACCTCACCCTCCGAAACGGAACACGTCATGACGTTATGGCGGTAGGAATAGGTGAGGCGATGGTACCAATCCGGGTGAGTCGCTGCGAAACTCTACCACCTAGTCAGATGTCACGGTGTTAGTGACAGCAAGCCTATGCTCGCCTTTTACGAGCTGCCTGGTACAGGAAGGCAGATGGTCTATTCTACAAAGGAACCCGGACCAACACGGGGGTTAAATTAAGAATGTATATAGCTTATCCTAACTAATCTCATACCATCGCAGACTTTTTTGTAGATCCATAAAAACGGCACAAACATTTTTCTGTGTTTGACCGAGTCCTCTGTGTAGTATCTGCCTAACTGTCGGGCAACTCGTAAGAGGCAAACATAACAAAGCACTCTACTACTTCTTGTAGTAGAGTGCTTTGTAGCATTTTGCCCGGGTAGGGCAAACATGGCCTTATCTTGTCTGTTCCTGCCGCTCTAATGGTAATGTTACGTTCCGGTCCGGAAGGTAAGAAAACCGGTTGACTTGCACATTAGGCATAACACCTCGGCAACAGAACAGCGACACGCCTATAAAATGTATGGTGTCTAGAAGTCAGGGATATCTTTTTCCATCATATCTCGTAACTTAACCGACTAACCGCGAGGCTGGGGTTCGATTCTCAACTGGGGCAAATATGTGTACCTAAATGTGTACATTGCGCATAGGAACATTTTGATGTCTACATTTCCGGATCTGGATGTTATACATTTAAAACTTCGTCAATAGTCTCTCTCTCTCTATACATTGGAGAAAACCTTATGAAATCCAAAAAAAAAATCCATTCAATATTTTTTTTGAACAAACAAACATACGCTACCAAAGGACTTTGTTCTATAACATGTAGTAATTAACTACATGTTACAAAACGCTTTTTATACCGGAATTAGATAATTAAAGTTATATGTCGAATTAATTAATTATCTACCTTGATTGTTGGTTGAATCAACTAGCCACTTAAGAACAAGTACGTACAGACAAGTGTGTTGAATCTATATATTATTTAATTCACTTATATACAACACGTAATTAATAAAAAAAATGTGAAGTTAAACTATAAAATTATCAGTAGATTTATTATTGACCGCCTCGTTGGTTAAATGGCTAGCGTACAGGCCTAACTTCACTGGCCAACCGCCAGGCTCGAGTTCCGTACCCGACGGGGGCAGACATTTAAATCTCTGTTCTAGATGTTTATTAAAATTATAATGGTATATATTTAAGTATTTCTGTGTATTAATATCGTTGACTAATGGGTATAGGTTATGGGTAACACTAGCATATAATATGCTAACTTTCGGCTTAAATTCATTTTGTGTAACTTGTCCCGGAATATGTATTTATTTATCAATTTATATTTCCCACATAATTAATATATAATTTATGTAATAATTTCTTACTGATATTTTTAATAATAAACATCAACTAGCCTCCTGGAACGAAAAGTTTGTCTTTTTAAGTTGTTGGTCCGGGCTTCTTCGCAGAAGAGACAATCTGCCTTCCTGCCAGATAGCTCGTAAGAGGCAAGCATATGCTTAACGTCACTAACACGGTGACATTCTTCTAGGTGGTAGAGTTTTACAGCGACTAGCCCGGATTGGTACCACCGCCTTACCTATTCCTGCCGCCATAACGTCCAACGCTTGCCGTTGACGTGTTCCGGTTCGGAGGGTAATGTAGCCGGTAAACTTACTTTTGTTCGAGGCCTAACATCCCGGCCTCAGGTTGGCAACGCACCATTACAAATTCTTCCATCAGCGTGAATCGGCGTAAATTTCTTACCATCCGAAAATCCGTCTGCTTGTTTGCCTCCCATTATTATAAAAAAAAACACTTAAAACTAATATTGAGGTACGTTATGCCTCAATAAATACTGAGACATATGCTACCACAATCTTTTCCATTGATGGTATTTATTAATAACTTCGTTTAAGAATAAAGATATGTTTAAACCACGACGGAAAACGAAGAGTGTTATAAGTTTGATATGTATGTGTGTGTGTTTGTGTGTGCCTGCTACCTGTCCCTCTGGGTCATATTAGCTTTAAAGACATGGACTGAATTGAAAATGGATTTTTGTTTGAAAACTGATGTGACCGAGATGGATCCAACCTACATTAAATATATGTCATGGTTAGTGCAGTGTGCAGCCACTTAATTTAATAAACATATTCTTTATTTTTCTTTAAAGAGTCCTAAGTTGCGATATCTTGGAAAAGCATTCTTAGGCAGAAATTTGGAATATTATCGAATAATAAAAGAAGATTTTTTTTGCCCTACCAAAGTTGTAATTAAATGTTTTCGCCACGTGTTTAAAGAAATGTTAAATAACATTATGATACTTCACTATCGTATTTTTTTTGCCACTCTTTTTTTTTTAAAAGGACCTTTCCCGATAAGTCTTTAAATAGTAGTGGGTGTCATGGTCGTGCATCTGCATACGTATTCGGCGGTATGGGCGTGACGATAATATGTTTGTTCTTTAACATAGCATTATCGTGCAGTATACTTTAGAAAAGTATAATTGTGTTTAAAACATACAAACAAAGTATAGTTGTGTATAGAATATCATCTTCGACTGTGAAACATTCATTATAAAATGTTGCGAAGAAAGATTTTCTTAAGCAAAGCTCGCCTTAAGCTAGCAACGCTAATTATAACAAGGCAAACTGCAAAGTTATACAAAAAGCAATTATAAAAAGTCTTGTGTAATAATATTTTTCCTTCGCTATTTATAATCTTTCAATATCCTTTTGTAACTTTTGTACATCGTTAAACAGTAACATAACATGATACGTAGATCACACCATAACTTTAGTGTAACTTAAAAAAAAACATGTTATGACCAAAATATTATGTTTTCAAAATAATGTCCTTTACATTGTTTGTGTTTTAGAGTTTTTTGGACAACATGTTTATTGGAGTTTACTCCTTAAGAAACGATTTGAGTTATAAGGCCCGGTACGGAAATTTTATGAGGAGTAAAATCAAGTGTAACACGAAAAGTTGAGGCGTTATGTAGAAAGAGACAAACATATATATCTTGTAGATTGAACGTGTAAAAGAATGAGGTGGAATACATTACACAGCGTATCTCCTTCTAGGGATCTCCTCCTGCGCGATACTTCGTAGTCTCCGTGCAGGAGGAGTCGCTATCTATCAAAATACTGACTATTTGAATCACACTTCTAATGTCTGCGATGATACTAATTTAAGAAGAATTAACATAACTAAATCTGCTGTAGGAGATATGTGCATCGTAGCTGACACACACTTTTCATACGATCGAACTATTTTTTAAAACAGGAAGACCACAGATCTATAAGCATATTTTCTACGTGCTAATTGAACGCTATCACTGCCTCTTCGGAGTTGGTACAAGGAAAACCCCTCATCAAATCTTTGATTTTGGGGAAAATACAGAAATCACAGGGTACTTGACCGGGCTATGTGCAGGATGAGTGATGAGATGTACTTTTTCGGAAGTTAAAAATGACTTTGTTTTGTTAGCCGTATGTGAAAAAGCGTTATCTTAGTGTAGGGGGTTATTGTTATCTTATGAATGCGGGTTTTTGGGTCGTCTTTCGCAAACTTTTTCTAACATCCTGGAAAAGTAAATGACAGAATACTCGGCATTGACACTCTTTTAATCTTCAAATGGAATTGTACAGATGGGTCGGGACGGGCTACAGGTAGCTGAGAAAAAAAATGCGTGAATTTTTTTGACAACGTTTCTCGCCTGTCTCACTTTTGTTGGCCTGTTCTCATTTTCAAATACTTATTTACAAGATTGCTGGTTTTTTTTGTGGTTTTTAACAGTAAATCCACGTTTTGTCTCCTGTGACAATGTCATAAACATCATTAGAATGTCCGTGGTCATACTTCAGTAGCGTCTGTGAGCACCATTCCACGCGAGCCCGCTTTTGCTCCGCTGTTCATGTTCCGCAGTTCATGAGGGATCCAACGACAACAACGACGCCAAAGACGAGCGGCACAGTTTAGCCGAGAAAGAGAACTTTTAAAATCATGAGAAATCATCACTCTAAATTTTTTTTTATGTTATAGGAAGGCAAACAAGCTGACGGATTTCCTGTTGGTAAAAAATTCATGCCGCCTAAAGAAACCAAAGGTGGTAATAGTGCGTTGCCAACCTGAGGTCAGGATGTTAGGTCTCGAGCAAAAGTAAGTTTACCGGCTACCTTACCCTCCTAACCGGAACACGTCGTGACATTATGGCGGAAGGAATAGGTATAGGTATAGGTATAGGTAGGTATAGGCTGTTCGACTTAATTCAATTTTCGTTGCGTACGTAGAACTTGATGATTGATAAAATAACAATTGACAAATTATTTCCCGCCAATAGTTTTTTTTTATAACTAAGAAGGTTGCAACGTTTTAAAAATATAACATTCGAAATTCAAATAGCTCCGATTAGCTAGAAGTGCAAAACTTTTAGTGTGCCCCATGTATGATGCATATTTTTTAAACCTATCGGAATGCACACTATTATTAATTAATAATTGGGTTAGTTTGTTAGTTCGCTATAACAATGCTAATGTTCGATTATTTTTTTTAGTAAGTTGCCAGCAGCAGGTTCCATCTTTCGGCTTACTTACCTCCCTTAGAACAGTACCCATGACTTGCCGAAGATACTAAATCCCACAATGTGATACGTGGTAAGCCTATCTGCGACCGGGCACATATCCAATTCCGGGGAAATGTTACTTTTATTGGAAAATTGAAAATATACATCTTCTTATTATTTTTTGTTGCCCGATGTAGAGATCAAACCCGGGACCTCCAGAAGTCAAGACCTTGGACCGCTAGATCAGAGAGGCGATAATGTATTTGTGACAATGAGACATCCATGAACGTCAACTATCAACTTTTTTTTAACTAGTTGGTAGAGTCCTGCAACGACTCGCCCGGACATACAAACACCACCGCCTTACCTATTCCTTCCGCATAATGACAATGCTCGTCATTGTCGTGTTTCGGTTGGAGGGTTGGGTAGCCGGTTTACTTACTTACGCAGGAGGCTGACCATCCTAGCCTCAGGTTGACAACGCACCATCACCAAATTTGGTGTCTATAGGCGACGGCATTTCTTACCATTAGGAAATCCATCTACTTGTTCCCTCCCTCTAACATAAAAAAAAACAATGGCTTAATTGGTAATGGTATATTAAAACATATGTTTGCCTCTTACGAGCTTCCATACAGAGTGACAGATGGTCTCTTCCACACAGGGGACCCGGACCACGGAACACGGAGAAAATGGTTATATCGTCCACCGAAAAACTCTAAAATTAAAATATTCAAATAAACAATTATTTTCTACGCAATAACAGCTAATTACTTAATATAAAACATAAAAGGCTGTTTCCATTCAAATTACATTTTTATTTTTGTTTTGCTTCATCTAAATAAACATGTAAATGATTATTTCTTTATTTTATAACATTCATTAACATTTATTGTTTTTATTTATAGAAGCCTTTATTAAGTTAACTTAGCATATTCGTCACATAAAGTAGTAGTTTGAATGAGGTCTCATTTAAAACGTAAGTAAAAGTAATCAGCATCTGTTGGACTTATTTTTATAAACACTTATAGTAAGTAAATATCTTCACGCCCATATCCCCAGAGAAGTAGGCAGAGGCACAACCATGGCACCCACGACTAACGGAAGACACTAAGTCCCTCAATGTGATAGGTGGCCAGCCTAACGCCAACCGGGCACATATCCAATGACGAGCAACCATTTTCTTTATTAAAAAATTGAAAAAAACCCAATTTGCTTTTTGTTATTATTTATAAATAAATAACTCTGGACAATTTTCACAAACTGCTCCAACCCCAAAAGTAAGTAAATCACACTTTTACATGTATACTACTCAACAATGCTATACATTTTATATATTAAGTCATACATTTCCGAAGATTAATTTCTAATATTAGGAAGGGTCATTGACCAGACCATTGGCAAAGATCGTGACAGTGCTCGTCACGATTATTGCCAGTCTGCTGGACTTCCATTCTGTTCCGTAAAACACGTGCCGCTGGACGGGATAGGGCGTTTTTTGGAGATGACCCATCCGTCCTCATGTTCACGAAAAAGGGCAGGACGCCAACTTTTTCTTTCATTTCATTCAGCCTGTGCAGGAATGGAAGTGCAAAATAGAAAATTGAATGAGATTTGATGAATAAGATGAATGAATTGATTGGTGTTATGATAGAGATAAGCCTGGATTTAATATGCGTTAATGGGGCAAAGCCGACAGCAGGGTAAAACCGATCTAGGCACGTGACACTTCGCTCTCGGCACTCTCTGCCTACCACCACAAAGTACTTGGCACGAAGTTATGTACATATTTATGTAATTTTCTATTGATAAGAAACACATGTCGCTCATAGACATCAAAATTAGGAAAGCAGTGTTTTGTATAACCTTACATGTCTTGTGTACGAAATGTACCTTTAGACCAAATTTACCATTCCTAGTGTTAGTCCGGGCCCCTTTGCAGCATAGACCATCTGCCTTCCTGTGCCAGGCAGCTCGTAAAAGGCGAGCATAGGCTTACCGTCACTAGCACCGTGAGATCTGACTAGGTGGTAGATTTTCGCAGCGACTCACCCGGATTGGTACCGCCGGGCACCGCCTTACCTATTCCTGCCGCCATAAGGTCATGACGGGTTTCGGTTTGGAGGGTAAGGTAACCTTACTTACTATTACTCGAGGCCTAACATCCCGTTCTCAGGTTGGCAACGCACCATTACCACCTTTGGTGTCTCTAGGCGGCGTGAATTTCTTACCATCAGGAAATCCGTCTGCTTCTTTGCCTTCTTATATCATAAAAAAAGACAGAAACAGAACAGTGGCGAGCGTTACCGCTATGGTGGTAAAGTAGCGGTAATAATCTGGTCGAGTTACCTAATAACTTTAGGTCTCAAATAGTTGGCCAAAATTCATCTCAGGAGCTCGGGTCCGAATAGGCAAATGGAATGAAGGAATGGAGCTACTTTGATCGGTTTTTTTTATTAGAAAGTTGACGTGATTTAGATGGTTTTTAGTCATACTTTAAGGAGATCTGTCTAGGCGTTAAAAATTATCAGCTCATTTGTAAGTATTGGAACAGATGAAACCTATTGATAGTTATTTCACTTTAGAACATAGTATGTGATTTGGCTATACTGTGTACACGTATAGTCACTGTAGGGTTGCCACCCATACTTTATAACAACGTGTCCTACGTTATTTTTGGTAATTATACTTTACTCGTTTACATACAAATAAAGTATGCAAAAATACTTTATTTTCAACCTTTACTACGATGCGTAAACACATGAAAACAACCGTTGAAAAAAGGCCACATATACCTACTTAAAAACGCATATGATAGCTTATCAAATATAAAAAAAAAGTTATTTCTTACCTACTCTCCATCCCTCCACTTCAGCTTTCACTGAAAGAGCTTTTTTAGTAATTTATCAAAAAAGGCGGGAAGAAAGAAAAGGGTCATATTTTTTTATATTTTTTTAATCAATTAATTAAAAATGAATTGTTTTTTTTTTATTTAAATTAAAATTATGTTGATTGTCAATCAAGCTTTGCAACATTTAAAGATAACAAATTTTTTTTAGCATGTGCTAAACAATACAATATTTTAAAAATACTTTTTTTCTACGTAATACTTTATTTTGTTCCTATACAAACTAGTTTATACGTTTTTTAAGTCAAAAAAAGTTGGCAGCGCTTAGTCACCGAGCTGCCTGGATTTATTGTTTGGAAATTAAAGTAATCGAGATGACTCTTGGCTATTTATTACACATAGATTTTATCTAGGGTTCGTTGAAAATGTTTAATTTTAATATAGTTTTAATTTTTAATTGTATCGCCTCTGTACCCCACTTGTCTTCTTGTCGGGTTCGAATCCCGGGTCGGACAACAAAAAAAATAGAAAATGCGTATTTTTAATTTTCTAATAAAGATAACATTTCCGGGGATTGGAAATGAACCCGGTTGGCTTGTCACCTATCACATTGTTGGACTTATTGTCTACGGCTAGTCATAGATCCTCTGGTTGTCTACCTTTTCCGGGATATGGGTATGAAGATACTTTTTTCATTATTATCATTTATTTTATTGTAGGATAAAACAGCGAACAATCACACGAATCTCCTAATGGTAGGAGACAAACATAGCTTATTTACCCCGTGTTGGTCCGGGCTCATTTGCAGAATAAACCATGTGCCTTCCTGCAAGGCAACTCGTAAAAGGCGAGCATAGGCTTACCGTCACTAACGCCGTGACATCCTACTGTGGTGGTAGAGTTTCGCAGCGACTCGTCCAGATTGCTACCACCGCCTTACCTATTCCTGCCACCATAACGCCCACTGCTTGCCGTTAACGTGTTCCGGTTCGGAGGGTAAGTAGCCGGTAAACTTTTTTTGCTCGAGGCTTGCATTGATAATGGTACGTTGCCTTAGGTTGGCAACGCACCATCATCACCTTTGGTGTCTCTAGGTGGCATGAATTTCTTACCGTCTGGAAATCCGTATGCTTGTTTGCCTTCCATTACGAGTATTGTAAAAAAGGAGCGTCACTCTCCAATATCCTGAGTGTGAGGCCCATTATGCGAAGATTTCGTTTATTTATCACATATTACTTTACCCAGATAATATTCATTAGCTGGCCAATAACCGAAATGTGAATCAGATACGTACGGACGTGGGTAGATTACCGTGTATTTAAATTAAAAATCTGAACTGGTTTTCGGCATACTTATTATTAAGACTAAAACTGCGAACAGACGGCTTTTAAATGATTCAGAGTTTTATGTCGTTACTTGTTCAATTTATGACCAGAAACGACCTTTCTATTTTAAGGCCGTCTGTCCAATATCTAAGTTCAGAACGCGGTATCGCATAACAGTACTTCATCTATTCTTAAATGGCCAATAGTAGGGGAGCCCGCGATGCAAAATGTGTAGTCACTCAAACGTCATGGGGACCCATTGCACTTTGTCGATTAAATATTAAAAGGTAATGGAAGGTTTTTTTAGCGGTGCGTTAATTGTCTAGAAGCTAAAATAGCAATTTCAGTCACTTGATCATAGTCGAGCTCATCATTAATAATATGACAGAAATATGTCAATCAGACAGCTTGCTGTAATGAACAATTAACATATATGACTTGGTTTTTGAAAGGTTCTGAACCTCCTACACCCGTACGTCTTGTTCAAATCGTCTGAAAATTTGAACATGGACTTATTGGCATGCAATAAGCCCGCCGTACTTTAATATGACACGCGTGAGTATATTTTCAAGCCAAAAAAAATCGACAGACAAACCTACATGCGCGCCTCTATATAGGGATTTGATACATAATGGAGGTGTTTAGCAATGGTATAGGGTGTCTCTCATATCTGAATCTGACGCGCCTGAGTTACTCCAAAAATCCCCGTTTGGGCTCCCCTACTACAACGCTAATAACCTATCTGGAGACAGAGATAGGCATACTAGAGTTTTGTTACTAAGATGTTTTTTTAATTATTAGCTGTTACCCTTTGCTTGCGTGACTAGTTAACATATTTACCGATAATACCCCATTAATAAGGACTTTTATACAAACTTTCAACCCCTATTTCACCCTCTTTCTTAAAAATCTACATACGTATTTACACGCACGTATCTTTTTATTTTTAATAAGTAGCCAAAAAATAAAGTTTCATGTTTCTAACTTAAAAAATGGCGGTTTTCATACAAACTTTCAACCCCTATTTTACTCCCTTAGGGGTAAAATTTCCAAAATTCCGTGCTCAGTGGGTTTAAACTCAATAAAACGACCCTATTTACCAAATTTCATGTCTGTAACTCGAACAATTTTTGCTCGGCGATGATGAACCAGTCAGTCAGGACGTGTTATTTTATAAGTATAGATTGAAAAATAATAGTGCTTACCTGTCAACTTATTTAAAATATCCATAGCTCCTAATCTTCGATAAGTTACTAATATTAGGCGATAGGCTATTCAAAATTGAGTCCCGGCTTAGTGTTAAAATATGGAAATCATGTGTATCCTACTAATAGCACGGTCACATGTTATGTTTATAAGATATATATTACTAAAAAAATATTTACCAAAAAGGTTACTTCCCTTAAATATAAATTAGGCTTCATGTAAATCATCAGCGCGTAGTACGAGTCTATTCATTTTTATAGGTACCTACTACAAAAACACTTCCCAGATTATCCTGTATTTTTAAAAATTCGGTTCAGTAATTACAGATTTGAAATCCTTTGTACCTAATAAATTCTGACCGCACTAACATTATAAAACATAAATATAATATGTAATGTAAATATGACTGTGAATAGAGAATGTCAGTAAAAAAAAAAAGTAATGTCAGTAAAATCGACAGAATGTAAGACTATAGACTTGCACAAAGAAAATTCAACAGGCTACTACAGTGTTGTTGCTGAGAACTTTAAAAAAATTGGATATTATATTTAAAAATCTGTGGAAAATTCTTTGTTAAAGTATACTGTTTTTTATCAAATACTAGCGACCCGTCTCGGATCCCATGGGTAAAAAAATGTGCATATAAACCTTCCTCTTTAAACGCTTTATCTGTTAAAAAATCGGCATCAAGATACGTTGCGTAGTTTGAAATATTTAAGCATACAAAGAGACATAAGGACAGAGAACGCGACTTTATTTTATACTATGTAGTTTTCATATCCAGGTTTTTAAATTCAAAATAAAAAAAATATCAAGAAATAAGAGACAGTATACGGGAGACAGTACTTTGAAACTTAATTAAACCATGAAATTGATTTTAATAACAGGCTTATTCATAAACGTTGCTTAACTTTTAATCACCAATTTAAGCAATGTTTAAAAAAATTCTTATTCATAAACTCTATTTAGAGTTAATCATTTGTTTAAATATACTCTTAAATAGCTGTCACTTTAAGCAACCTCGGACCCTTGTTTAAAATTTTAATCAACAAAATAGCTGACTAAATTTCAAACAGCTGATTTTCAACAACTAGCCATTTAATATGGCTTATTTGTGTATTCTTATGATTTTTTTATAATACACGCATTGAAATATTTTGATTTTGATTTCGTTGTCGTTTAAGTGTGGACAAAATTGGATGGGATATGTTGGATTTTGGAACAATATAGGACTGTAATAACATGTTTTATTATGGAGATGGCCAATGACTCCTACGAAGAAATAATTAGTTTTTCAGAGCATTTTGTTATGATATTGGAAGCATAAAAGTAGACAGATTTTCTGATTGTGAGAATTTCACGCCGTCTAGAGACACCAAAGGTGTCAATGGTGAGATTCCAACCTGAGGCTGGGATGTCAAGCCCCGAGCAAAAGTAAGTTTACCGGCTACTTTACTCTACGAACCGGAACAATTCAACAGCAAGCGCTGACGTTATGGCGGCAGGAATATGTAAGGCGGTGGTACCGATCCCGGTGAGTCGCTGCGAAATTCACCTCCTAGTAAGTTGTCACGGTGCTAGTGACGGTAAGCCTATGCTCGATTTTTACGCGCTGTTTAACTCCTGTTAGATGGTAGATGGTCTATTCTACTTTCTACAAAGGAACTCGAGCCAACACGGGGAAAATATTACAGAAATGACATCATTTTTATATTTAGCTTAGTAACATAATGTAGATGCATTAAAAACATTATTTTTGAAATGCAGTGTATCAGCTTAAACGTTTTGTGTCTATGTTGCATCAACTTTATTTACTCTAATAAATTTAATTTTGTTGTAGTACAATATGTGCGAGTATTTTATTGTAGAAATATAAATACTCTTTAGCAAGAGGTTATAGATGTCCGACACCGTATTTAGAAACAACGATGTTGATAATGGATGACAATTGTTTCATCCACTTTTAGCAAAAGAAATACGCATATAGCCACATTTCTACCAAAACCTACCAAGTTAAGCAGTATTTAACTAAACAATGTCAAAATAAACTTTATGAATAACAAATTTTTAAGCAATGCTTAAGGCTTAATCAAATGATTAGTTAAGCAATGCTTAGGAGGTTACTTAACTATTTTTTATGAATAAGGCAGTAAGTTATTAACTTGCAGTAATCACAATAAATTCATTTGTCCGTTTATTTATAACACGCTTTTTTATCAGTGTAATTTTTAGATGAAAAATTATTACAATAACTTTTTGCCACATATTTTCCGCAAATAGATTACAGTGAAATAGAAATAGATCCCTTATCTATTTTGCTACTTTTTCTACATAAAAATATACAAAAAGGAATATTTTCATCAGAAGAGACCTACGCACAAAGCGGGCGAGGTGAAGGCTCCCACCTACGCTACCTTGATGCTTGGGCGTCTATTACTGTTCGCTTCTGAGGCACATTCTTTTTGCGAACAGTCAAACCCTGGAATAACCGTTTTTTCATTAACATTTAACCAAAGAGGCTTTTAAAAAAAGGTTAATAGACTTATTAGAAGCTATTATCAAACTTGCTACTAACTTTTGTTATTGCAGATGTCTATGAGCTGTGGCTTACCATTACATACCACACTTCTCTGTGTGTTGGTCCGGGCTCCTTTGCAGAATAGACCATCTGAGTTCCTGCCAGTCAGCTCGTAAAACGCGAGCATAGGCTTACTGTCACTAACACCGTTACATCTGACTAGGTGGTAGAATTTCCCAGCGACTCGCCGGTTTGGTATCTACGCTTTACCTATTCCTGACGCCATAACGTCAGCACTTGCCGTTGACGTGTTCCGGTTCGGCCGGTAAAATTACTTTAGCTCGAGGTCTAACATCCCGGCCTCAAATTGGCAACGCAACATTATCACGTGAATTTCTTACCTTTAGAAAATCCGTCTGGTTGTTTACCTTCCAATATCATAAAAAAACTTACTAGTATGCCTGTTTTTCATTTTCTCAATATAGCAGACCAACATGGTAGTTGCGTTATTTATAAAGGTCTTTATTAATGCTCTTATATAAAACTGACATACAACACAAGTACAGGAGGACAGACTCATGAGACAGAGAATACTGTTATACAACAAAAATAATATAACTTATCCATATGCGGCCTATTTTCATAATCTATCTAAAGATAGTGGTTGCCTGGTAACTTATCTTAAGTAGTCATAATATCTTTTATCTTAGCCCATATTTAAAAAAAGTATCTTCATGCCCATATCCTCGAAATGGTAGGCAGAGGCACAACCAAGGTACCCACGACTAGCTGCAGATACACATATCCTATCCCAGGCAACGTTATTTTTAATAGAAAATTATATTTTTTTATTGCATGACCCACGGATTGAACCCAGGACATCAAGAAGTCAAGTCTGACGCCGAACCGCTAGACCACAGAAGTTATTAATATTGGCCGATAGTCAATTCTCTCTCATAAACGAGTTATTGAGCTAAAAATTTATATCAAAGAAATCTAAAAATAAAGTCTCTTTAACTAAGGTTTAAAAATTTAAATAAGTTTTGATTATTAAGGTTTGAACAAAGGTATTATATTCCCAAAGTGTAAAAAATAAATTAACTTTCTATAAGTAATAAAACAGGTAACGAACACACAACTCTCCTGGTGGGAAGACAAAACCGCCTACAGAACCATATATATTATAGTTGCATCAATATCCTGTGATCAGAATCTAGGCCTATTGTGCAAGTGCTAGGTTTTGGACCAAAATATGACAGTCAGATTATGGCAGCAGGAATAATTAAGGCGGTGGATCCCTATCCAGGCAAGTTTCTGCGGTTTACTCTACGCCAGTGGTCTTGTTCATAATGACCAATTTAAAAATCCCCGTGTTGGTCCGGGCTTCTTTAGAATAGACCATCTGCCTTACTGCCAGGCAGCTCGTAAAAGGCGAGCAGAGGCTTACCGTCACTAACACCGTGACATCTGACTAGGTGGTAGAGTTTCGCAGCGACTCAACCGGATTGGTACCACCGCCTTGCCTATTCCTGCCGTCATAACGTAAGCACTTACGCCATTGACGTGTTCCAGTTAGGAGGGTAAGGGTAGCCGGTATACTTACTTTTACTCGAAGCCTAACATCTCGGTCTCAGGTTTGCAATGCACCATTACCACCTCTGGTGTCTCTAGGCGGCGTGAATTTATTAGCATCACGAAATCCGTGCTTGTTTGCCTTCCAATATCTTAAGAAGCTTAAGAACTGACAGAAAAACACAGGGGTAAACAAATAAGCCACAGGATAACATTGGTAAGGCAATAAACGAAGCCTCTTAACTGTCTTTGTCCCACAAACCCATGTTCCCCTTTATGTTTATTTCATCAACCATGATATATAAAGTGAAATCGAGACAGTATTAATGAAAGATCTAACTCAGTGGATTGCGCACTTGGCGCAGTATACAAGCATCCACACTTTCATGACAAACCAGTTCTGCACCCGGACTTATTGCCGATCTGGTTAGAACATATTCAACCGGACGCAGCTAAATAATTGCCAACATACTAATAATGGAGACGACAAATATATACGCCTTATACACTTGCATTATTGGGGACAATGCAATATTTTTTTTTATGATAATGGCAGGCAAACAAGCAGACGGATTTCCTGATGGTAAGATATTCACGCCGCCTAGAGACACCAAAGGTAATTGGTTTAATTAATAATTTGCGTTGCCAATCTGAGGCCGAGATGTTAGACCTCGAATACATAAATGAATACAACTTATTGTGTTCCAACATTTATAATATTAGACGATAAAAATAATTATACCAACCAACCCGGCGAAATACGTTTGACCTATCAGCTAATAACAGTTTGTATTGGAAAAAAGTGTTTTTTTTTTTACTTTTCTTTTTTAATATTTTCTAAATCTACGATGAATGGGCAACCCTAATGTTGATGGACGTTTATATGAAGATGAGGATGAAGGGGTATACGACGCTTTTCCTAGTTTTCTCGCAGTTTCCCCTTTTTATTATCTTTTAAACCTACTCTGGACTTGAACAAATAATTAAAAACATTGTGTGTGTACTTATGTACACGCGTTAGAAGTTATACTTCTTCGACGTAATAAGATAAAAATCTTTTTAAAAATTTTATCTTTTGCCTTATTTTACATTTGTAGACAAAATGACACTAACCATAGAAAAAAGGTAATTAATACATAAAAAGTTTTATTATAATGCATTATTTAGTTAAATAAAGTTTATTTAATTTAAATAAAAATATCACAAAAAACTAAAATGTTATCTATAGCTAACTTCATCATGTCGGTTTATCGTGACGGTGTGCGCGCGCATCGTAAAAATTTACTCTCATGATTTTTTCATAACGCGCCAAAAGAAGTATAACTTCAAAAACTAAAATTAGTCAAATCGGTTTAGACGTTCTCGAGTCTTAGAGAGACTGTTTTGTCTTTTGGCAAAAAATAAATTAAAAGTAAGAGAGTCTGTCAACTTAAGTTTAACGTTAAACTATGGCCAAATCTTTAACACTTTTTGAGCTGTGTTAGTCTGGGTGCTTTTGCAGCCTTCCTGTTTGGCAAATCTTAGAAGGCGAACATAGGCTTACAGTCACTAATACCGTGACATCTGACTAGGTGGTAGACATGTGCTAATTCGTTACTTTTCAGTAGCCGTGACTGTCGTTCCAGTGACAAGAAAGTAACTTTAAAAAATAATCGCGACTTTATCACGTCGCGTCGGTCACGTCGATCACTCTCAGCACAATACATGTTATCTACGTTATAAATTCCCTTCATTTTAGTAGTTATCGGCACAGTTGTCACTCCGAATATAATTAAGCAAACGATTCAGGAGCCAATCTCGACTTCCAATGCCATTTAGCCGGATTTTTAAGACTTTTGAAAAGGAGGATATTTTTATTTTCTCAATTTCTCATATACTTTTTTTTATTTTATGTATTTTGCAATTATATAAGAGAGAGAGTGTCAATTTAAAATAACTTTCACACTTTTATAGGCTTACAACTATTGTATTTAAATCAATTTTGATAGTAATATTTTAAAGTAAATATCTAGATAGCGACGTGTCGCCATCACCGCGATCGCACGACGTTCCAGAACGGCAACTACCTACGTTACCTACGTTATTATGGAACGTAGTTCCTTGTTGACAGACCACAGCGGTTGCTTTTTTGATTTAAAAGTATCTTCACGCCCATATCCCCGAAGGGGTAGGCAGAGGTACAACCAAGGCACCCACGGCTAGCCGAAGATACTAAGTCCCACAATGTGATAGGTGGCAAGCCTATCACCAACCGGGCACATATCCAATCCCGCCCAACATTTTGAAATTAGAAAATTGGAAAAATCCAATTTTCTTTTTGTTGGCCGACCCGGGATTCGAACCCGGGACCTCATGCAGTCAAGTCCAACACCCGGACCTCTAGACCACAGAGGCTTTTTTGATTTATTCACTGTGAAGTTATTTAAGGCACACCTCTACCAGGTGGAAGAGTTTCGCAGCGACTATCCCGAATCGGTACCACCGCCTTACCTATTCCTCCGGTGTTTCGGGTCGAAGGATAAGGCAGCCGGTAAATTTACTTTTACACAAGACCTAAATTTACTTTTCTGGTCTATTCTGCAAAGGAGCCCTGACCAACACGGGAAAAAAAAACTCTTAATATCAGGAAATCCGTTCGCATGTTTGCCTTCGTTTAATAATCTTACGTATTACTAACCGACATGATGAACTTCGTTGTGCCTGACAGCTAATAACGGTTTGGATCGAAAAAAATATGTTTTTTGCCTTTTTTCTGTTTTTTTTTTATCAAAGACGAATAATTATTTATTTCTTATACAACTTTCTTGTCCTGTAAAGTAGTGTTCAACTCCGGTGAAGTTGCAAACTTTAAACATACATCCAATCC
This sequence comes from Calephelis nemesis, assembly GCA_002245505.1. Classification (NCBI taxonomy): domain Eukaryota; kingdom Metazoa; phylum Arthropoda; class Insecta; order Lepidoptera; family Riodinidae; genus Calephelis; species Calephelis nemesis. The sequence goes on along the minus strand of NJDD01001505.1, from coordinate 230,811 downwards.
CGAGCAACATTTTTTTATTATTAGAAAATCGGAAAAACTAAATTTTCTTATCGTTGCCTGACCTGGGAATGGAACCCGATACCTCATGCAGTTCAACACCTTGATGGCTAGACTACAGTGGTTATACTTATTCAAAATTTCATCACATTCGGCTGAGTGGCCAACAGGATTATTGTATCTTCAACTTGTTTGTTGAATATTTGATTTTTTCCGAACCGAGAAATGATAAAACGAAGGAACTTATGACGTCTTTTTTATAGTTACAAAACGGAAAATAGTCTCTTTTAGCATGTAAATAAAAATTGGGTGTGTACTTATGTACACGCGTTAGAAGTTATACTTCTTCGGCGTAATAAGATAAAAATCTTTTTAAAAATTTTATCTTTTGCCTTATTTTACATTTGTAGACAAAATGACACTAACCATAGAAATTACTTTTATTTTGTTGGTACCTTTTTTTGAAAAACTCAAATGTTATCTATAGCTAACTTCATCATGTCGGTTTTCCGTGACGGTGTGCGCGTATCGTAAAAATTTACAATCATCATTTTTTCCTAACGCACCAAAAGAAGTATAACTTCAAAAACAAAGTGTTTGACGATTAAAGTGACATAAAAAGGCTGGCTACTGAGCACGTCTTGACATTTGTAATACTTATTTTCCAACAGAATATGTACAATTTTTACAACACGCCGCTGTTTAGAGACGGGATAACGACATTTGACTCTTGGTATAAGATACGAACACTAATGTTGTATTCATTTAATACAGTTAAAAATTAAGATAGAAATTTCCTTTTTTTATGATAATGGAAGACAAACAAGCAGACGGTTTTCCTGATGGTAAGAAATTCACGCCACCTAAAGATACCAAAGGTAAGGTAATGGTGCGTTGCCAACCTGAAGCCTGGATGTTAAGCCTAGAGCAAAAGTAAGTTTACCGGCTACCTTACCCTCCGAACTGGAACAAGTCATAACGTTATTGCGGCAGGAATAGGTAAGGAGGTGGTACCAATACGGGCGAGTCGCTGCCAAACTCTACCACCTAGTCGGATGTTACGGTGTTAGTGAAGGTAAGCCTATGCTCGCCTTTTACGAGCTGCCTGGCACAGGAAGGCAGATGGCCTATTCTACAAAGGAGCCCGAACCAACACGGGGAAGCGTTTGACACTTCTTGAACGTGGTATAGCCGGCTGATTTGTACATATCGAAAAAAGAGTTTGTTCTTATTTTGTTGAGCTACGAACTTTTATATCAATAAAAAACCTTGTTTTGTTATAGACAAAACTTAGTTTGTAAGTCTCTTTTCTGTGGATGTTACAAAGTATAGGCAGAGGCACAACAAACCCACGACTAGCCAAAGACACTAAGTCCCACAATGTGATTGGTGGCAAGCCTATCGCCAATCGGGCACCTATCCAATCCCGATCAAAACTTTTTTTTATTAGAAAATTGAAAAAATCCAATTTTCTTTTTTCAGGCCGACCCGGGATTCAAACCCGGGACCTCATGCAGTCAAGTCCAACACCCGGACCACTAGACCACAGAGGCGATAAATAAAATATTTTTAAAGACTGAAACTATTGACTTTGACATAATCTATACATACACACAACACAGTAACAAAATTAAATGTGTTAAAGTAAATTAGATAGTTGTAGTATTGAACCCAAAATAAGGTTATTAAATTTTAGTTTGTCTGTTCACTTTTAACGACAAAACTACTAAGCTATTTACTAAATTTAGTGCAGTGGTAGATCATAGTCCAGGTCAACATTTCGAGGTCAACAGGTAACAGGACAACCTTCTAATCCGGAAAAATCTTTCTTTTCCATCCTTAGCCACCAGAATTCTCTTAAACGCGTGTAGTTTAAAAAAATAACACGCTCAATTACCCTTTATATGATCGATGTAAATAAAGTTTTTTTCTGATTCTGATACAAAGTCACAAGAAACAGCTAGTATGATGTAAAAAGTATCTTCGCATCCACATCCCCGAAAAGGTAGGTAAAGGCACAACCAGGGCACCCACGGCTAGCCGAAGACGCGAAGTCCCACATTGTGATAGATGGCCAGCCTATCGCCAACCGGGCACATCTAATCTATTCTCTAATAGTCTAATCCAATAAAGTTTTCCTGATCTAAAGTCACAAGAAACACCTAGTGTACAAAACTTTGAAAACGTTAGCGTCTTATGTTTTGCACTTGTTCCATAATACTAACTATTTCTATTTTCTCCTGCTGGCCACATTGTTATCCGCCGCTTACAGCTTTTGATATTCATTCATATTTCTCTACAACGTGTCTATGTTCAAAATATGTAAATCTATTGTGTTGTCCCCTGTCTTATTTCGTTTACAAATAAGCTCTCTTGGTAACTTTCCAAACACTTGAAATTATGAAATTTCGTTGAATGTTTTATATGTTATAGGAAGGCAAACAAGCAGACGGATTTCCTGATGGTAAGAAATTCACGCCGCCTAGAGACACCAAAGGTGTTAATGGTGCGTTGCCAACCTGAGGTCGGGACGTTAGACCTCGAGCAAAAGTAAGTTTACCGGCTACCTTACCCTCCAAACCGAAACACGTCAACAGCAAGCATTGGACGAGTCGCTGCGAAACTCTAGCACCTAGTAGGATGTTAAGGCGAGCATAGGCTTTACCGTCACAGTGTTAGTGACGGTAAAGCCTATGCTCGCCTTTTACGATCTGCCTGGCAGGAAGGCAGATGGTCTATTCTGCAAAGGAGCCCGGACCAACAAATCGCGTATTGGTCGAAATTCGACCATAATAAATTTCAATATCTTGTTGATAAGAACGCCATCTTCATTTCTCAAGACCAACTAATTTATTTCTAAACTTTTAAGTGCGCCATCTGTGATCTTTTACCGTTATCATCAACATATTTGTTTGTTTGTTTTAAATGCGTGGTAGTGTGGGTAATGTTTTACTTATTGATTTAATGTATTTTACGAGCATTATTATTGAAAAATATTAGCGTTCTTCACTTCTCCACACATAAACTATAAGTGTGCCAAATTATATGCACCTGCGTCCGCGCATGTTTTGTAAAAAGGAATCCAAAGTTTTGGCATCACGTATTAATACATATATAGATTTTGAAACATTAGATTATTTTTCGTATTTTCATTGAATTTTTTCCAGTTTTTTTCTCTTCATGTGAACCATCTCTTGAGGATTACTTACACAACGAAAAAGTTACATCAAAATTGGTCCATCCGTTTACGCGTGATGTGATGACCAAGGGATATAGAGATTCATTTTTATATATATAGATAAGTATATACACACCAAAACTAGAAAGAATTCTTCTTCTTTTATAAATATGGCTTTCGATCGATTTTCACGACTACCTACTTTGCCAATGTCAAGTTAGTTAATTCTTATACAATATACAGTCATTAGTCACTATGTACAAAGTCATGTCAGGTCAGGGTCTTGAGTAAAGCGGTGGCTTCGTTACTCAAGCTCACCTAGTGAGATTCGACGACAGCGTGGAAATAGACGATACACTAATTTCTTCATGATTATTTAATTTGTGCACTTTCGTCGTACAAAATAAATCTAATTCCAACCTAAATCAACCAATTTCACTGAATATAAACACGAAATTCAATAATAATGAAAAAATTACGACCACCTTCGTTCACAATGGCGCCAAAACTCTGAAAAAATTTGTAATAATCAGAATAACGTTTAAGGGACGGGCATAAACGTTTTACGGATTTTATAAACGGCTCTTCATCAGGAAACACTTCCTTTCGACATTCGTTTGATAACATAAGCAAACATTTTGATAACTATGTTCCACAAACAATAAATCTATGTAATACTTTTGTATGAGTTCCTAAAAATGTGATAGTTTAATCGTAGTAAAATTTTTAAAAGCCCGATTTTGATTATGTCTTCTCAGTATATAAAAAATGAATATACTTCTACATTTAGGAATGCACTCTCATATCTAAACTCAATAATGGGGCCTCTAGGTCCTCTTTCAAATAAAAATTAACCAAAAGAGAGAAACCGACCACTTTAAAAAATATTATAGTCAAACATATAAATCCCTCCTTTTTGTTGATTGGTGACAAATAGCAGACGTGTGCCTTCTTATGTTATTGTTACGTAAGATCATCCAAAAATGGAAGGGAAAATAATTAATTTTATTTAAAAAATCCTATACTGCTAATTTATAATACAGTTTAGGCATGTTTGAAGATAATAATTAGGATGGGATGTCCTATATAAGGATACACGAGTAAATAAATGAAACATTTATAAATGACATATCCAAAAAAAAATAATCATTTTGAAACATTTTTAGGTTAGGTGCTTACCTAGCTAAGGTTTTGAATTTGAAAATGAATTTGAAGCATAAATTTATTTTTAAATTCAAAAATATTGTATTTCGTGAAAAAATATTTCCCACTTCTATTTGAGCTTAAGTAACAAATATGAAGGGTCCGTCGCCGTATTACCAGATTTCATATCTTAGATACGCAACATGCACAAATGTCTATCAAACATAATAACCGTTTCTTATATTTTTTTTTATTTCAGTGCACAAATACAAATGAAATAATTTCTGTAAAAGATAAAGAGATTTGGGTTATGATATTTCGAAAAATTTTGTTTATTGTTAAGATTAAATCTAAGATAATAATCACGCGATTAAATATTAATAGTACCTTTATATATTTTTATTGCTGTGTAACTCATGAAATATAATTAAAACGCATTACTTCGTAAAACCGACTCTGATTTCAAAACTTCATTTATTTTTAGTCTACTACAAAACTACTAGCTACAAAAACTAAGTATTTTCCCCAATTTCCTTGGAATCATAACATCACCGACATTTAGACTTTGCTGTGAAACCATCTCGAAAGTACGCTTTATGAAATAAAAGAAGTATTTTTAAAATCGATTCTGAAATGACTCAAAAATAATAGCCAAGTACAAAAAATTAAAGGAGTGGAACATTATAACCTCCCCTTTTTTGAAAGTCGGTTAAAAATAATCGTACACTTCTTGTACGTCCCTGTCTCTTACTATCGTATCCCGCCGACCCGTTTCCTCCTTCCCAACCCTAACACATCTAGTACAAGTAACACTACGTCGCCTCCGGTCTCGGTGACGAAGAACTATTTTCTGCCCGCCGCCTTACGACGGGTAACAAGCCTCAACCCCTCTAATCGATCCACCCAGTAACCAGAACGCGGCACCAAGTCAAGGTACGGTCTCCCGGGAGACAGCCCTTGTTGCTGACGTTGTAGGGAACAGTCCAATCCATCTAAAAGTGCTGCGTTCTGGTTACTGGGAGCTTGGACTTGATGGAGGAATAGTGGCGGCGGAGGTCTTCGTAAAGAGACCGGCGACGTCAGTGTAGTGTAGTGTCCTTTGAGTTTGTGTTGCTTGGATTGAGAGGGAGGCTCGTGTTTGCCGCGGTTATTGGATCCTGAGGATCCGATAGGACATGGCAGGGTCTCCTAAGTTTGGCGGGCGCGTTTACGGAAGGAGCAGGGAGACAGCCCATGTTGCTGGCGTTGTAGGGAGTTAAGTTAAGTTAGGTTGGAATAACGTTAAGTTGGAAAAACCAAGAGGTCAGCAACGTTAAAGCCATTCAAAAAAGAAACACCCACGATCGAAACACCTTTCACTTTAAAATAATAACTACACCTACTATCTATAGTAAGCGAAAGAAATATCCTGATTATCGACATACATATATACATTAATTATACATCTTTTATTCAACATCGTGCATTTTATCGATTTCTAATGACATTAATGGCGGAGGTTTATTGCAACATATAAATCACATTTTCAAACTTCCAGTAACGATTTATAGCAGTTTCTTTTAAGATTAAAAAAACCGTCTTCTATTTAAAGTAATTATTACATTTTAAACAAAAAAGCTGCTAACAGCTGCCGGATATCTATCTGTCTATCATTAGTCGGTCTATCAACTGCGCATTCTAATACTATCATTATTATCTATATATTAATACGCGATGCCAAAACTCTGGACCCCTTTCTACGAAAATTGCACGGACGCAGTATCATAAAATTTGGCATACTTATAGTTTATGTGTAGGAGAAGTGTAGAACGCTAATATTTTTCAATAATTATGCTTATAAAGTACAATCAATCAATAAGTAAAACATTACCCACACTACCGTGCATTTGTCACACGCAAACAAATACATTGATGATAACGATAAAAAATCACAGATGGCGCATTATAACTCTTCTTCCTTTCTTTCTTTTTTATCAACAAGATATTAAAATTTATTATGATCGAATTTCGGGTGTCCACTAGTTTATTTTATAGCATAAGACAGTGAACAAGCGCGTCTCTCTTGATGATGAGACAAAACCGACCGCCTCGTTGGTCGAGGGGTGAGCCACGTGACGCCACCGATCAATCGATTTGGATTCGATTCTCAACGGAGCCTAATTTTTAAGATTAGTGTGAGAACATTTAAATGCCCGGCAATGCCTGTCTGGGTCCGGTCTGGGTGTTTATTGATTTTTTTTCCAGTATCTATATACTTGATTTATATAGATATCTTATTTCTATGTATCGGAATCGCTGTCTAAATACCATACCACTTGCATATAATTTGCGTACTTTGGAGTGAAATCAATTAGTGTATATATCTATAGATATTTATTATACTGTTTACATACTCGATTTTAATTTATTTGGTCACTTTATACTGAGTGTTCTTGCTTTTGCCATTTCTAAATTACAGCGTTCAGTGTTTGAAAAAAGAATTATTATCTATGTCTGTTCATACTTATCATAAATCTGTAGGAGAGTGAGTTTTGTACATTAGATATATTAAAAAAAGTGTTATTAATAACGCATTACTAACTTTAGTGTTTCAAAAAAGAATAAAGTGTATAGCACCTCCTTACTACAGAACAAAAAAGAATTAATGAAATCAGTTGTCCGATTTCATTCATAAGTATGAACAGACATAGATAATAATTTGAAATATTATTGGTTTATGCTTAATTACGAGAGATTCCGAACGTCCAAGACCAAGTATACCGTAACTAAACCGAGCACAACCTAATAAGCCGGAATTTGATGTAAACAATTCCACAGCAACTAGCGCGCGGTGCACCGACTGTGTGGTCTGGCAGACTCTAAATATTTGCACCGCTCTCTAACTTTCGGACCAACTTTAAATCGCATTACCTTAAATTACTATATTCTGTCTAAAGTTTATGTGAGCTTAATTTAAACGGACTTTGATTTTGTCGTATTAAGGATTTAGTATTTAGCTTAGTTTTTCATAAAAAAGGCAATTTCAAGGCAAACATGGCTAAGGATTTCTATACTGCATGATTTGGACTTGACTGCATAAGGTCCCGGGTTCGAATCCCGGGTCGGGCAACAAAAAGAAAATTGGGTTTTTCCAATTTTCTAATTAAAAAATATGTTGCTCGGGATTGGAAATGTGCCCGGTTGGCGATAGGCTTGCCACCTATCACATTGTGGGACTTAGTATCTTCGGCTAGTCGTGGGTGCCCTGGTTGTGCCTCTGCCTACCCCTTCGGGAATATGGGCGTGAAGATCCTTAAAAACTCAAAAAGTGCTTTTCTGATCAGAATCACATTTAGGTATATAGGACCACTTCTGAATTATAATTTACTTTCCAAAAAATAACTATTAAAACCCATTCGTTATCGGCCGAGTAATCGCGTACCAAATTTTTGTAAAATGCATACCTTCTCCTTTTTTTGAATGTGTTAAAATTATGAGAAATAGAACACTACTTTTCTCGGTGTTAAATCGGATCTCCTGTGTGAAATAGTTAACCTACCTTCTTGCTTAGCAGCATAAAAGCCGAGCAAGGGTAAAATAAGTCATCACCTTGGTACAAGTTCAGCAAGTTGCTCGGATAGGGATTTCGTCCTTACCTGTGGCAGAGAGTGTGGTGAGTATGAACTGCCGTAATAACAGTATTTGGCACTTTCGTGTTCTGTAGGGTTACTCTTGAAGCTCGATTCATGCAACATTGGAATGGAGTATGTCATTTTCGGTAGTTTTGAACACAACTTTGTCGAATTTTTAATACTTAGTTAATAGAAAGCAACATATTATTTTATAGGATTCGTCGAATTTATTTGTAAGTAGCGTCCGCACGCGATAATAAGGTATGCCCAGGATAAGATATAATTATACCAAGTTTCATAGAAAACGAACCGTTAGTTTTCACGTGATGCCTGAACATACAGACAGACAGACAAACAAAATTTTTTTTAATAACATATTTGGGTTTGGTATCGATCCAGTAACACCCCATGCTATTTATTTTTTCAATATTTTCAATGTACAGAATTGACCCTTCTACAGATGTATTATAATACTAGTTGCCTGTTCCGGCTTCGCTCGGATGGTATTTTTTTTAATCATAAATTAAGATGTAAGCTATCCTATATCTTAAGTTGGACCAGGCAGCTCACGGTGTGCCAATTTAATTTAAAATCAGTTATGTAGTTTAGGAATCCATCGCGGACAAACATCGTGACAGGAGATTTATATATATTAAGATGTATAGACTAAATGTTAATAATCCCTTAATACTGTGTTTAAAAGTAACTAAATTGGCATGTACAATTCCAAATACCAGTTTGCACGACATCGAGATTCAAGAGTAACCCTCCTGGTCTGGAGAAGGTATCCAACATACTAGCCTGAAAACTCACATAGATCAGCGACGCCCTTACAATATCTATGAAATCTATAGGCCATAATTGTTTCTTTTATCAAAAGAGCAGTTTTTTTAAGTCATAAGTTTTGTGGTTTAGATCAACACTCAGTATAGGAGAGGAGGCAAACGAGCAAATAGGTCACCTGATGGAAAGTGATCACCTCCGCCCACGGACATCCGCAACACCAGAAGTATCTCAGATGCGATACTCCTGAATAGATCAGTATAAAGTGACCAAACTACTTGAAATCCGGAATGCACAGAAACATTGAACGTACAGGTCATATCATATATATACATACATATCTTCACGCAAACTGCAACTGCAAGATTAGCAGAAAGTATCAAGTGCCAAGTGACCAAAGGCTGCCGGGTCGGCTAGTAACTTAACAATACCTATTGTTCGATAATGAATAGTAATATGAAATTGGAAGTTTTTTGCAGATTTTTTTTTATGTTATGTTCTTGAGACACCAAAGGTGGTAATGGTGCGTTGCCAACCTGAGGTCGGGTTGTTAGGCCTCGAGCAAAAGTAAGTTTAACGGCTACCTTACCCTCCGAACCGGAACACGTCATGACGTACGAATAGGTAAGGCGGTGGTACGCGAGTCAAATGTCACGGTGTTAGTGATGGTGAACCTACGCTCGCATTTTACGAGCTGCCTAGCAAGGACGGCAGATGGTCTATTCTGCAAAGAAACCGGGACCAACACGGATTTTACTGTATTTAATCAAAATCTAACGGAAACATTTATCTTGAATTAAAATAAAGGGTAATGCTTAAATGTCAAACGAACAAAGCCAAGGGCAATGGCTAATTAATTGTATTATGATGACAGCTAACATAACCACGTAAGTGATACATCTTGTTATCTAATTACTGTATAATGTGATATGAAATGTTTGTCTGGACGCGGTTTAGAATAAACACACACTGTGACATATCTGTGAGTACCTGGGTGACCAAACTTTGCTAAATTAAAAATGGTAATTGGAAATAAATTATGTTCAGATACAAAAAACAAATAATGATTATATTTATTTTAAATCAGAAAGCATGAAAACATGCATGCATGCATACGCATGAAACATAAAGAATCTACCTAATATTCCTGCCTCCTGAATTAGGCCTTTAACCCAGGAATACAGCGAAAGTTCGACAAGGTATTGCTAGATTATAGACAGTTAATTTGCTGATACAACAAGGTCTACACTTCAAATTATCTTTTTAATGAGTGCGGTGTACCACAAGGTAGCGTTTTAGGCACATTACTTTCTTTTTTACATAAACGATCTGCTTGAAGCTATTAACCATGATTCTGTTTTATTTGCCGATGATACGAGTCTCATCACGTGTCAGAATAGAAGTGATTTAGTGAAAGAAACAACTGTAACTTTAAATAAAGCGGCAGAATGAGCATAAGCATGAGCAAAATCTTAAAATAAATCTCACAAAAAACGAAATTAGTCGAATTTCAGGCATTTAATAGAGAAACTAAAAAGTTACACATATTTTTAAATAATACTTTTATACAGAGTATAGATTTTACCAATTTGACTCTCTATGCAATAAAATTGATAGGTTTGTATATGTATTGAGAAGAATAAGAGAAGTAGCAGGCTTGGATGCATCTCTTATCATGGGTATGTTTCTTCGGTTTTGTAATATAGTATTCCTATTTGGGGAAATTCAGTAAATTTAATTAGAATCTTTAGAGTACAAAATAAGTGTATTCGCGCCATATGTATTGTTAACCAATTGCATTCATGCAAGCCACTTTATAAGTCGCTTAAATTTTTACCTTTACCGTGTTTGTATATCTTGGCTGCATGTGTATTTTAAAAAAAACATCATCATTTGTTTCAAACAAATGCTGAAATGTTGAGAATTTCATGTTTTAGAAATAGTGGAAAATTGCATGTGCCGAACCAAAAACTTAATATTTATAAAAATAATGTTTACTGCATGTCCATTCCTATATACAACCAAATTCCTGATAATCTCAAATCACTTCCATTAAAAAGATTTCGAAGGAAGGTATTCGACTTGTTGTTAGATAAAACATATTAATGATTTTCTTGTAAATAAGAATTTATAGTAAAATAACTAACAATTATTAACCAAATATGATGAAAGTGATGGTTGCCGAGAAGTTTGTTTCGCCGTTTCTTCTCCTGTCTGGCTAGGTTTGGAAACGGTGATAGTTTACCGTAAACAGGGTCAAATTTAATTATAGTTTTTAATGTTTTCATCATCATCATCATCATTTCAGCCATAGGACGTCCACTGCTGAACATAGGCCTCCCCCGTTGACTTCCACGTCGACCGAATGGAAGCGGCCTGCATCCAGCGAGACCCCGCGACCCTCATAAGGTCGTCTGTCCATCTCGTGGGTGGCCGTCCTATGCTTCGTTTGCAGGTACGTGGTCTCCACTCGAGAACTTTTCTGCCCCAACGGCCATCAGTTCTCCGCGCTATGTGTCCCGCCCACTGCCACTTCAGCTTGCTAACCCGGCTGGCTATGTCGGCGACTTTCGTTCGCCTGCGGATCTCCTCATTTCTGAATCGATCTCGCAGGGAAACCCCGAGCATAGCCCGCTCCATAGCTCGCTGTGCAACCTTGAGCTTGTTTATCAGGCCCACAGTAAGAGACCACGTCTCGGTGCCGTAGGTCATCACTGGTAACACACACCGGTTAAAGGCTTTTGTTTTGAGACACTGAGGTATTTCTACGCAATATCCCGAACGCTGCCCAACCGAGTTGGATTCGTCGATTCACCTCTTTCTCGAAGTTGGACCTACCTAACTGAACCGTTTGTCCTAGGTATATATATTCGTCGACAACTTCTAGGATCGCGTTCCCAACTGACACTGGGGTGGGCGCTACATGGACATTCCGCATGATTTTCGTCTTGTCCATGTTCATCTTAAGGCCCACCTGTCGGGAAACACGATTGAGGTCTTCGAGCACTGTACTAAGGTCTTCCAGCGATTCCGCCATTATGACTATGTCATCGGCAAATCGAAGCTGAGTGATGTACTCGCCGTTGATGTTGATGCCCATTCCTTTCCACTCCAGAAGCTTAAAAGCGTCCTCCATTGCGTTGGTAAAGAGCTTAGGAGATATTACGTCTCCCTGTCTTACACCTCTCTGCAATAGAATCGCCTCTGTGCTCTGATCTTGTACTCGGACGGACATAGTGGCTTTGTTGTACAAACACTTCAACACTTCGACATAGCGATAGTCAATGTGGCACCGCTGGAGAGACTGTAGCACTGCCCAGGTCTCGATCGAATCAAAGGCTTTCTCATAGTCCACAAACGCCAAGCATAATGGCAAATTATACTCCTCGGTCTTCTGTATAATTTGCCGCAGCGTATGTATGTGGTCTATGGTACTGTAGCCTTTTTGGAATCCGGCTTGTTCGGGTGGCTGGAAGTCATCAAACCTGCGCTCGAGACGATTCGTGATGACCCTCGAAAACAGTTTATAAACATGGCTCAGAAGCGAGATGGGCCTGTAATTCTTCAGAAGGGTCTTATCGCCCTTTTTAAAGAAAAGTACCACCACGCTTCTGTTCCATGCTTCTGGCGTAGTACCTCCGAGCAATACGGAATTGAAGACCTTCTGAAGGACTCTAAGTACTGGTGTTCCACCCGCTTTCAGAAGCTCGGTGGTGATTCCGTCTTCACCCGGCGCCTTATTGTTTTTAAGCTGACGGAGGGTCTTTCTAATCTCGTACAGGCTGATGTCAGATAGATCTTCAGTATAGTGTCGGGTCAACTTGGCTCTGGGGTCTTTCGTCGTGTTAGTGACAGTTTTTGCGACCGAGGTATATAACTGTTCATAAAATCTCTCGATTTCCCTCAATACCTCAACTTTAGTGGACGTGACACTACCGTCTTCTGTCTTCAGCTTCGTCAACTGGCTTTGCCCAATAGACATGTCTCTTGCGAACACTTTAGAGCCTTGGTTCCACTCTATTGTTTGTTTAATACGATTCGTATTAAACTTACGAATGTCGTGTCGCAAGGACTTGAAAATCAGTCTATTGAGCTCCCGGTATGCTTCAGCATCATCAGGAGTCTGCAGTGTCATTGCGCGTCGTTTAGACATGAGGTTAAGGGTGTCTTTGGTGAGTCTTTAATGTTTTGGTAATAAATAATTAAACTATTTATAAATATAAATAATTGGCTTAAAAGTTAAAGCATATGTAATTAAATAATATTTTTTATAAATGTTAAAATATTTGCACACCAAAATATGGTAGAATATGTTGGTATACTTAAATATTTTTGTAACATCTCATTTACACACTTATTACGCAAATAAATAATTTTCTTTCAACTTTCGGGACGATTGTTATTGGATCCATATCCTAAATGTCGGTAACCTCGTGAGCTAAATCAACGTATTTTGACTATTCTTCCTTTCAGATTTAGCGAAGTTAACGTTATACGGAACAGTGATATCAGCAAGAAAATCCTGGCGCTTCATTTGATCTACCAGCAACTTTTTATTCTTACTAGTGACAGTAGTCCTTTATGTGATGATAATACTGACCAGTAAAACTTCGCATAGCCTTTCTCAAGAAATGGTTTCGGTGCATAAATACAGTAAGGCACTTAAAAACCTGAAAAAAATGACATATTTCCAATAGTTATTCCTCTTGTCAACCTAGTTATCAATTGCATAGGCAAGTAACAAGCTCAGTCCTAGCCGGGTCACCTCGAAAGCTGAAAAAGGTTCAACTTCATACATTTAAGTCATCCTTTTGGCGTACGAGGCCCTGGTGTATGAAGTTCATACATTTGAGTCATCCTCCTGACGTGCGAGGCCTTGGTGTATAAGTTCATACATTTTACTGCCTCTGGCTAAATGAAGAATGTGTAAGTGAACGGGTCAGCCCCAGAATGGGGAGAATGTTCCCTAGGGACATATAGGAAGAATTTGTAGGGAGCGAAGAGAATGAGCGCTTGAGTGGAACATAGACAACTTTCCCAGCGCATCTCCCACGATTCGGCTACGACGCGGTCCTTATGACCGAGAGGTCGGTAGGGCCATGGATGTTGGTGGGTAATGCCCCTGGCTAAATATCTAAATAGTTGCCTTTCCGATCCATCTGCGCCAAAGCTGGCTTAAATAGGGACAAAGGAGATCACCGCCTGCCAGCACCGCTCACTAACGAGCATAGGTTTAAGTTTTCGGCAGCTAGTGGTACTCATCAACTACTGCTGAATAAGTACGATGCTGTGATTTCCAGAAGACGAAATCCTACAGTGTATGGGACGCCGCATCCTCTAGCACCCCGCGTTTATGACAGGCAGGGACAGCTTCCTATCTCGCGATATTATGCAGATACTCTCCGAAACGTTCATATTTAGAAAACACTTGTACCGGTCGGTATTTATTGACTTAGAGCCTAAACAGAAGCCTTAACCACCCTCAAACGGACTGGTCGGGCTAGGTCCTCCTCCCTCCACTCCGTCGTGGCCTCCCACGCCTGCTTCTGCATTTGCCTCACATCTTACTACGTTAGGGGCTCAAAATAAATCTCAAAAAACCGAAAAAATATTAAAAATGGGATATCTGGACTGAAAGCAAAGGGTTTCTAGTTTAGGGTCGGCCCTTTAAATAGCCACCTAAGCTATTTTAACTTAAGACGTGATTGCGCAATTTACTTTCGATTTCTAATGATAATCTAGCGGGTTATCGTTGCCTAAATACGAGGAGAAACCAATATTTTACAGAATTGAAACCTAGTTAGATACATTTAGCGGTCCTGAAATACCCTGCGTACTGAATTTAAAAAAATCATTATACATTTCCCTTACTTATGCCATTTCCATTTCTTATCCCCGTGTTGGTCCGGGCTCCTTTGTAGAATAGATCATCTGCCTTTCTTGCCAGGCAGCTCGTAAAAGGCGAGCATAGGCTTACTGTCACTTACATCGTGACATCTAACTAGGTAGTAGAATTTAGCAGCGACTCGCCCGGATTGGAACCACCGCCTTACCTATTCCTGCCGTCATAACATCATGACGTGTTCCGGTTCGGAGGGTAAGGTAGCCGGTAAACTTACTTTTACTCGAGGCCTAACATCCCGGCCTTAGGTTGGCAACGCACCATTACCACCTTTGGTGTCTAGGCGGCGTGAATTTCTTAACATCAGGAAATCCGTCTGCTTGTTTGCCTTCCAATATCATAAAAAAAACATTTATATATATATAAACATACATATATGTATACAAGAATTACTCATTTAAAGGTATAAGAGGCATTTTGTTGGCGAAGGGACGTGATGACCCCTTGCTCGTGATTTAATATGTGTAATTTAGTGACTGAATTGATTTACTGGTAAAGACAACTAGTGTTGTAATCTGGTGTTAGCGTTGACTACAAAATCTCGGGTTCAATTCACGAGGCGAGCAACTTAAAATGTGATTTTCCATTTAATAACAAAAACAAAGTTGCCATGGATTAAGTTATTTTAATATTATAACATTGCAGGACTTATTTGTGTAGACAAAATATCAAAGTCGAAATAGATTGCGCCCCGACCCCATCTACCGGCTGCCCCACTCACTAATAGCATTTTTTAACAATTTTAATCTTAAACTATGAACATAAAAGTAAAAATTGTGCAATTTATGCATTAGTGATTGTTTGTTACTCAAAAGCTACTAGTAGCATGTTGAAAAAAAATATGTCGCACCAATTCGGATCCATTTGCTATCTTTCGGAAAAGTATATCAAAACTGTTGTATCTACTTGCTTCTAACATAATTCAGTTAGGTAAAAACTAATTTATCTTATTTTTCTACATTGTGTCATCTAAGTATCAAGAATTACTGTACTGATTCTCTTAAATGACTACTTTGCTTAAAGAAGCAGTATTTTTTTGGAATACATTACAAAGCATTATCAAAGTAATCAAATTTGAACCCATTACTAATATTTTCATTGAAACTATTGAAACAGACGACACAGAGGAGTCAAAATCATAAAGCAATGGCCCTTTCCTCATCTACCGTCTGCTTTGCTCAAATGCCAAGTATCTATTTTAGAAAAATAGGAGTCCCGCCAAGAAATAAATCCTAAATATTTTTTGTGAATTATTGTCACGCAGACAAAAAGCGATCAAACTATATCTTATCCTTGACTAGCCTTTGTATTAAAGTTATTTAGATCTCCAAACAAAAGCGTCACCAAGGGGGGGCCAAGAGGGGCAGCTGCCGTCCCCTAAAGATTCTAAAAAAATGATAAAGCAAACAGTTTCATGTCTTTAACTTGACTTAATCGGTTACTCTAGTATTTTTTCTACTAGTTTGTTACTATTTAAAGCGAAATGCAAGGCTAGTCAAAAAGTCGAGGGCACGAGGCTCCCGATTGAACCTACAATGTATATTTTTCTCAATCTTCGTATCAACTTGGCCCCATCTAGACCATCGGCTGGCGACGCTCCTGTCTCCAGACTCTTTAAAGTCGGATCGAAAACATATAGTTACAAAATGTCGAAATAGGATCATCAGTTGACATGTAATTCTACATAAATATTAATATTTTAGAAACCATACTTATTGTTTCAATGGAGTACATACATTATTTCTCATTTATGTTTAAGTGAAGATGACAGTCCCCATCTACCGGCGACCCTGCTCAAATGCTTAGTACCATTTAGCAAAGTCTGACTTAAAAGAAAAGCTGAATATTTATTCATTAAAACGTTATTTATTTTCGAATGGTTCATCACTAATATCATTAAAATAAATTTAAACATTTTTACTTAAATATATAAACTTAATATTTGATACTGAGCAAGAGCATTCCCTATGTAAATCTAAGCCAATACAGTCGACACCCTGCATGTTGATGTCGACAGAGACTCGGCCCGACCCCATGTTTGCACTGCGGACTCTGCTCAAACATCTAGTAGCATTTCTATAATTATGTCACGGAGTATCAACTTGTGTGGTCTTTCGAACCAGTCCATTTTAGTATATTTGTTTTGCCTTTACTATTAGAACTTTAAGGGTCGTATTTTTTACGACATTGTAACCTCATTGTTGAACGATAAAAAATGTGGGCAACTTACACATACGCATTCGCACTATTTGTGGTCCGCGACTTCACCCGCGTATCTGACGCAAATTTGTATAGTCATCAGGTTTCAAAAATATCATAGAGGGGTAAGTCTGTTTATAAATTACCTACTAGCACTTCTCATTTGTATTATTACTAGCGGCCCGCCCCGGCTTCACAAGGGTATAAAATATACATACAAACCTTCCTCTTCAATCACTTTATCTATAAAAAACCGTAGTTTTAAAGATTTAAGCATACAAAGGGACATAGGGACAGAGGAAACAAGTTTAACTACTATTAATTAACATATATAAATGATATATATTCTCATTTATAATAATGTTATCTATACGTCAAATTCTGCAGTGACATGTTCAAATTAGCATTTAATCTTATTTATTCAATTTTACGTGTCGCATCGTTTTTTACTAAAATAATTAAAAAAAAATTTAGCAGACCAACGTCTGCCGAGTCAGCTAGTATCTATACATATACTCATATTTTTGTAAATAAACCCTAAAAACCTGTATGTAATTATTATCATTTTTGTTTATTAGGTCTACAAAACGGAGATACAACTTTTATATTACATATTAAATTAATCCTTCTGAAATAAACATTTTCTTTTGGATGTAAACACAACATGCTAAATAAATAAATAAATAAATAATGACCGTTCCTAGTCCTAAATAAAATATTAATATCATCATCTAACAAAACATTTTTTTAAAACTGCTTTTGATAGAAGACAGGGAACTACTCAAAATATCCAAGTTAGTACATTAGTTAACGGTTTTTGCAATTCGATAGTTAAGCGAATGTTGTCCCAAATTAGTTCTTATGTCGTAAGATCGCAGCTGAGAACCGTCTCGATCAGCTTCCAAACAACAATTCGCTTGGAAATCGCTAAATTCATATAGGAGTTACGATGCCACAGACAGATACACACAGACACACATCAAACTTATATTACCCCTCATTCCATCGGGGGATTAAACACAGTGGAATAGTGCCTTGAATAGTGGAAAGTACATTGAAGATATTTTAAGAAAATGGCCCAACTAAGAGTGTGCTTCAAAATATATTTTTAGCATTTCCAGAATTTTTGTCTGACTGTCTATCAATTTTTAACAGGTAGGTACTCTTTTTTCGAGGAAGGTTAAAAGCTACTTTTACCCTGTGGGAGAGGGGTAAAAAACAAAATGTGAATTGGAATATTATTCATTAACGTATAGTTTGATATTTTTATCTTTTTTCTTTGTTTTGTAGTACCCTTTAGTTTAGTTAGCCTTTGTGAACCTAAGTTAAATATAACTATAAGTGAAAGAGTGTGTGTTTTTTTGTAAATTTTGGTGCATAATAAAGTGTATTCATTCATTCATTCATACCCAGCATCAATTGTTTTGTATTTCTTTCCAAGTCTTAATTTTGTAGTTTAGATATAATAAGATACAACTCAAATTCCGGAATTTAAAGAAACTTTTGAATGGTCATGTCGTCTTAAGGCGGTATTCGGATTTTGTAATATATTCACAACCATATGTATATAAATATTACGAATGAGAAAGTTTTCTTGTCAATGTATTAATTATGAAATTGTTGCAGATAGCAGCAAACGCTAACTTGATTTACTGCTGTAAACCGCCGTCTGCCGCTATGATTTGCGGCAACATCACAAAATTGCACTACCACGACGCGGCAACGCACCGTGCTGCGACACCACACCGTTCCATGTTGGCGATTTCGTGACGTGGAGATAAGGACAAGCCGTGACTGCTAAGATTTCTTTTAAGCATAAGTTGAAAAGATTTAAAGATTTATGCCTTTTTATAGTTAGTTTAAGTAAATGTACATATCAACGTAATTTAATATTCAAGTAAGCACTTTTTTATGATATTGGAAAGCAAAGAAGCAGACGGATTTCCTGATGGTAAGAAATTCTCGCCGCCTAGAGACACCAAAGGTGATAATGGTGTGTTGCCAACCTGAGGCCGAAATGTTAGGCCTCGAGCAAAAGTAAGTTTACCGGCTACCTTACTCTCCAAACCGGAACACGTCACCTGTTTTCATTTATGTACTTTACATAATGTAGCTATTAACTATATTGTACGCAGTACAAATTATAAAATAACGCTGGTTCGGTCATATGGAAAGAATGACAGATGAAAGATTGACAAAGCAGATATACAATGCGAATATGGAAGGATGTAGGTACCCGGGGAGACCAAGGCTGACATTCCACGATCAGATCAATCGGATATTATCCGAGGGTGGTGTCAAGAGTATCCAAAACCAGCGTGTTTGTATGAAAAGGGTAATGAATGTGAAAAAAACTAGACAGGTGTGTCAGGATCGTGAGGTCTTGCACTCGATACTCTCTGCCTAATACCGTAAGGGACTTGGTGTGAAGATATGTATGTATGTACGCTTTCTTAATTTATTACGACAGCCAAAAAACACTCTGACCTCTTGATGGTGGGCATACTGTCCACTGCTGTCTTAGAGGCGGAATATCAGACTCATTGTGCAAGTATACCGGATGGCCTACTTTCCGGACTGGAACATGACAGTGTATATGTACGTTATGTCAGCAGAATTAGGTAAGTTGAATCCCTACACTTGCAAGTTATTGCACAGCACTCTATCGAAAGTGGTATTTTTTTTATGTTATAGGAAGGCAAACAAGCAGACGGATTTCCTGATGGTAAGAAATTCACGCCGCCTAGAGACACCAAAGGTGGTAATGGTGCGTTGCCAACCAGAGGTTGGGATGTTAGACCTGGAGCAAAAGTAAGTTTACCGGCTACCTTACCCTTCGAACCAGAACACGTCATGACGTTATGGCGGCAGGAATAGGTAAGGCGGTGGTACCAATCCGGCCGAGTCGCTGCCAAACTCTACCACCTAGTCGGATATCACGGTGTTAGTGACGGAGAGCTACTGAGCTGCCTGGCACAGGAAGGCAGATGGTCTATTCTACAAAGGAGCCCGGACCAACACGGGGAAAAACGGGGTCTTAGTGGTAGAAACCTCTTATGAGCTACCATGCAGAGAGGCAGGTGGTCTATAATACTTAAGGAACACGAACAAATACGAAGGAACTTGAAAGTCAGTACAAAAATTTAAAGAATAAGCTAAAAAGTGCTAATAAGAATTTACCAATAATAAATAAATATCCCTGGACAAGTCACACAAATTGAATCTAACCCCAAAGTAAGCATATTATGTGCTTGTGTTATGGGTGTAAGTCAACGATTCTAAAACATAGAAATTCTAAAAAAAGATACCAGGATATATTTAATTACCACCCAGACCAGGAAATGCAGACATCCAAATGTTCATGACACAAATGCCTGCCCCCGTCAGGAATCGAACCCGATTATCGCGGTTTGTCGACGTAGTTAGGCATGTACGTTAGCCACTCGACCAACGAGGCGGTCATATTCTAATATAATATATTTTCAATTCTAAGTAAACTTCCAAATTAAAACCAAGAAAGTTTTAATTTTAATTTATAACTAATTTTCTCTCCAGACGTTTTCTTTTAAACTTTGATATTCAAAGTAGTCAAATAAATAATTGAAACTTCCGAGAATAAAGGCTTTCATTTCCTCCATACTTTTTAACACGAAGTAATGAGATTCGGACAAATGAGAAAAATAATGTAATATATTCACATAGATTGGTTATAAATTTACGTTTTTCTATGATATTGGAAGACAAACAAGCAGACGGATTTCCTGATGGTAAGAAATTTACGCCGCCTAGAGACACCAATGATGGTAATGGTGCGTTGCCAACCTGAGGCCTCGAGCAAAAGTAAGTTCACCGGCTGTCTTACCTTCCAAACCGGAACACTTCATGACGTTATGGTGACAGGAATAGGAAAGGCAGTGGTATCAATCCGGGTGAGTCGCTGCGAAACTCTACCACCTAGTCAAATGTCACGGTATTAGTATCGGTAAGCCTACGGTCACCTTATACGAGCTGCCTGGCAGGAAGGCAGATAGTCTACTCTGCAAAGGAGCCCGGACCGACACGAGATTCTGGCAAATGAGAAAATTTACATAGATTGGTTATATATTTACGTCATAATTTGAAAATAAGCAATTTAACTCGGATTTGCCAGTTGGAAAGTAAGAGTCTTCCATACAGGAGTTTAAAGTATCATGCCCATCATTTTGACGCGTGGCGATCTACAACTGTGCGATTCCGAAGGCATTTCTTACCTCGCACAGCACCTTTTTGGTATTAGTTACCGAGGGCGGTATTATGACTTATGAACCTTCAAGAAAAGACCCTCTTTTCTTGAAGGTTTCTAAGTCATAATACCACAGTCATTCCTTAAAGGTCGGTAACGCATCTCTGATACTCTAACATCTCTGGTGTTGCAGATGTCCGTGGGCGGCGGTAACTTTCCATCAGGTGACTAACTTGCTCGTTTGCCTCCTCTTGTGTAATAAAAAAAGGACCAGGTATATAAAGGATCAGCTAATTATAATAAAATGTATTGTATTATTTAATGTTATGACTGATTTAAAAGAAATATAACTCATATTGTACAAATGAGAATCAGAAAAAACTTTAATCACTTTGCCCATTTAAGTGGTACACGTGCCCGTCTCTTTTTTTTAAACTACCGTCAGATCGGAATGGCGGTCTTACGTAGGTGTACCTAATCTATGGGCCACACTCTGAGAAGATAAGGAGAAAAAACTCAGCAGAGTTGTCTCTTTTAAATGTATTATGACTTTTTCTTACAAACTATTATCAGATACAAAACAAGAAGCATACAATACAGTCTTATTACAATTAGTATATCTTACATAAAATAACTGCAAGTTAAAGTTGATTAAGTTTGAAAAGGATATCAACAAGCACTGTCGTCTTTTTAACGTTCTACAATTTTATAATAACCTTTCTTACATAGCTCTGTTTTAATAGATACATTCTTTAAACTTTTTTACGGGTCGCCTCTGTGGTCGAGCGGTCCGGGTGTTGGACTTGACTGCATGAGGTCTCGGGTTCGAATCCCGGGTCGGCCAACAAAAAGAAAATTGGATATTTCCAATTTTCTAATAAAAAAAAAGTTGGTCGGGATTGGAAATGTGCCCGGTTGGCGATAGGCTTGCCGCTTATCACACTATGGGACTTAGTATCTCCGGCTAGTCGTGGGTGCCCTGGTTGTGCCTCTGCCTACCTCTTCGGGGATATGGGCGTGAAGATACTTTTTTTTATGGGTAGATCTTTAATGTCACTGGGCAGCCTATTGTAGGAACTTATACATTGACACATGAAAGTATTATTACTTATTTTATTGAGACAAGTTTTATATACTGTTAAATTATTTTTATTTCTCGTGTTTAAATCATGAACATAATATAAATATCTATTTTTTTAAAACCTTTTAAAGTTTTTTTATATATTATTTAATATAATGAGAGCTAATGGTTAAAATATTAAATAAGTAATTACATTGTTGTGTTTACAATGCAAAACAGCATACTTCATTTAAAAACCTTCGTGATTAGCAAATATAAAGTGTAAGTAAATGTATGAATATACATACACATCTTCGCGCCAAGTTCCGTACGAGGTAGGTAGAGTATCAAGATCTAAATATCATGATCCTTGCAGACCTGCCTGACTTCCCTTACATTATTACCATTTTCATACAAATACGCCGGTTTCGTGTACTCTTGACGCCAACGTAGGTCTCCCCGGGTACCTAGGTACATCCATTCACATTTGCATTGTATATATTTGACAATGTTTCATCTGTCATTTTTTCTATATAACCAACTCAACGGAGCATACCCTTTCTTATTTAAGGGTCCATATACGCTAAAATACGTCAGCAGTTTACTGTTTTTTTCATACAAAGCAATCATGGATCTTGGTGACAAAAATACACAAGATTAACATGAACATGCTTTACTAGACTAGCGTTTCCAAAACACGATTCATTTCAGTTTGCTTGACAGAAAGTTAAAAAGTTAACCCTTTTTTGAAAGCAAAACGCAAATGTCTACTTCAAACATGAAAATATCGACACCAGATTTAACGTAAACATAGATATATTTGATACTTTCCATCGTCGGCACTTGGTAAAACTTCCAAATACTTATTCATATTTTTAAAGAAAGAAACACTTGTACTGTTTTACTTATCACTTATAATTTATTACTTTGTAATTAATAGCCTACCGGTTTCGCTTATACAGCATCATCAGGGTTAAAACTTAAACTACTAAACAATATTTTTGATGTGTAAATATAAATTCATTTATAAAGGGTAGATACAAAGAACTTTAAAACGTTATAGAACCGAGTTGCCAGCTATAGATTATTTCACCACTATATGGTGAAAAAAGTACCATTTTAGAAAATGTTAAAAAACATGTCAATTGCCTCCACTAATTAATTAATTACTAAATTAAATTTACTATTTTTTAAATATGTAAAACTTAATTATTTATGATCGAATCAATTAATTAAAAGAAAAAATAATAATATTATAAATGCCCATGTCAAAATTAGAAAACTAAAAAATAATATTCAATAAAACATTCATGTCACAACAATAATAAGTAAATTAATTATTTAAAGCTAAATTATTATACTAAAAATTAAATTATTATATAAGAAAAAACTGTCCTACACTAAAATAAATTAATTTAAAATAAACGGTAAAAGGTATGTCAATATGAAATAAGCAGTAAGCAGTCAACACAATAATAATAACAATAATACTGAAATGTCATTCATTGAATTTATAGCAAAAGTTATGTTACATTTATTATGAGATTAAAATACTAGAAAATATTCAAAAGGGGAGATGTATAAAGTTCCAACTGATCGTTTAATAATTATTTATTTTTCTTTTATTAATTTCTAAGGTTTCTGGGGGTCATTGGCCAGAAGCGTGCACGTCGCGATCCCTGCCAGTCCATTGGACTGCAATTCTGGCCCGAAAAAGTACCGCAGAGCGGGTTAGGGCGTTCCCTGGA
>NJDD01001505.1:190013-203999 GCA_002245505.1 Calephelis nemesis | reverse complement strand
GGAGCGAGATGGTGAATGCCAACGCGACCCCATCTCGCTACTTGCCGGGCGGCAGGAAGGTCATCGTGTGGTTTTTAGTCGGTTCGAGTCCGACATAACCCGCTGCTTTCCCCCGAGAGCATATCCCTCCGCCATATCCCCCAAGGGGTAAATATACCGACGGACTGATCAAGCTGATAAAAAAAAAGTTTTTAATTTTCCGTGGCAAATTTTCGTTGCAAGAGTCAATAAAAAAATGGCATTATTTATTTAAATAAATTATACTCAAATAAGCAAGTAATCTTCAAGCCCATATCCCTGAAGAGGTAGGCAGAGGCACAACCAGGGCACCCACGACTATCCGAAGATAGCCTTTCGACATTTGCACTGAGGTGGAAGTAAAGTTAAGTTGACATTATAGTCTGTAACACATTGCAATAAAGACTACAACTCCATTTTGAACCTTGGAGTACCCTGTCTATTAATAAGACGGTAGGAAAATTGTAGTAAGTGAATTAATTTGTTACTTATTTTATATGTGATCGTAGGGGTGCCCAGAAGGGATTTTCACTTAGGCGTGTCAGGTTATGATATGGCGGATACCTAGCTTGAGTTTGGTTAAACACCTCCATTATTTACAAAATCTCTGGAGGCGAGCGTATAAAGTAGTCTGTTCAATTTTCTTTGTCTTGAAAACATAGTCAAACATATCAGAATAAACTACGGCGGCTTTAGTACAAACAAGTAAAAACATTAAATTCACTTACGATAAAACATGACGTCCGGAAGTAGGAGCTCATAAAATTTCAAGATATTGCTCATGTATGTTCATTTGTTATTACGGTAACCTGCCTAATTGGCGTATTTTCATAATATGAGCCCTTACCATTTTACGGCTTATTAAGTTTACTATACTCGCTACAGTGTCTGTAAATTATTTGTATGAAAACTTTGAACAGCGCCTCTATTGGTAACTAAGAGAAACACATTTAGACCAAAAGTGTCATAGATTTCGACACGTAACTTACCGAAAGTAATTTATACTAACTCATGGTAAAGGGTCAGAGTTATATTAGGTGTGTACAATAATTATATCTTAAGAGCCCGCGTGTGGTGAATTGACTATAATGTTTTTTTAGCTTTTAGAGAATTTGCACGTTTCTAAAAATATAAATGTCAATTATGGCTTTTTTATTCTCTATCATCTAATCGACAAACTCCAAGAGGTCTTCATAACGTTAACGAGACTTGACATTAATTAATATACCGAGCTTGCCTACCACAAGGTCAATGTAATGAAAGCATTTCGTCATTTTATATACATAATTTTTTATTACATGGATTGTTTAATTCTAGTAGCGGCAACCCTACATTGTGCATATCAGGACATAAATCAAATGTTTTTGCTGCTGCACAATGTATTGCCGAGTCAACAGCAAATCCTTTTCGGTCAGCAAATTTCCAACTTTTTGTCTTTCAGCCGTCGGCTTGTGGTATCAATCATAATTGGCAACAGGGCCGTATTAATCAGCTGCATTTATAAACCGACTTCCATAAAAGGAGGAGGTTTTCAGTTTATCTGAATTCTTATGTGTATTGTCTTAGAACTTTATTTTACTCATACTAATTATTTGGATGCTGGTGCTCTTCGTGTGGTCCTTATTAAACTTTAATTAAGATCTTACTTAGTAGTTTGTAAGTAATTAATGTTAATACATATGAACTGATAAACATTATTTACTTTCATTTATTAATTTGAAATAATTTCAGTTTTAGTTTATTTATTAAGGACGCATGAGAAATTAGTCGCTTCCAGAAATGTATCACAACACTTTAAGAGAATATAGTTTTTCCTATCGTTACAGATGACAGGCGGCTGATTTATGATGACGTTTGGCTGACCACGGGTACCCTGGTTTTCCTGTCCTCTGTCTATATTTTCGGGGATGCTATTATGAAGATAAATACATAATATCATGGCAGTTGTGACGTCTCAATCCTGGATCTTACTTTTTATTGGCAATGGTTAAATATTTAGGACAAAAACTCGGTAAAAATAATGTTGAAATTGTAATGTACTCATTTTAACACGCCTAAGTTTGATATAAAACGTCTAAAACCTTTTTTAAAAAAAGAACATTTAAATGCAAAGTTATGCTTTTCATCCATAATAGGAGCGCGCTAAGAGCGCTGTTAAACAAACACAAAACAATCTGTTATAGTAGTACAAATCAATACACGGAAATAAATTTAAATCCACTACCACCCTAAGTATACAAACCACATTTATTTTTCCGTGCCGTGGGGTCGCAAGCTTTATCGTATTGGTGATAAATGGAATTGAACATTATTTCATTAATCAATTAGAAGCTCTATTTCTCTTAAGTTAGCACTTAAATGCGGCCCTGGTCAGTAGTTTTTTTTGCGATTTGGACTCTGCGTGCACGCATGTCCGACAAAGGGCAAAAGGGGAGGGGGTTGGTGGGGAGTGTCACTGTATTTGTAACCCAGAGCGGGGTCAACGCACCCCTCCCGACGCCGAACCCCCTCGCTGCTATTTACAGCTACAGCTTGTTACATTACTTCAGTTCCTTTTTTGAAGATTTCGTAGTAACAATGTTTGGCTTTAACGACTTCGTCACCCCTTTTTGGACCCCTGTTTTTTTACTTCAAATGCCTTCGCTTTACTTTTACCAAAAAAATATAAAAGCATCTTAAATTGAATTGATACTGTTCACTAAAACTATGTGTGTGTACATAAAAGGTTAATTTGTATTTCTAATATGAGGTTTAATTAAGATCTCAAGTATCTTAAGCTGTTCTGATGGTAAGAGTCAATGGTTTCTTATAGATTTCATAGAAAGCCCATGTTGTATTATAGGTCTAAGCACACGTGTGCTTGTCCCGTGTTGGTCCGTGTTCCTTTGCAGAATAGACCATCTGCCTTCCTGCCGGGCAGCTCGTTAATGGCGAGCGTTGGTTTACCGTCACATCTGACTAGGTAGTAGAGTTTCGCAGCGACTGGCCCAGATTGGTACCACCGCCTTACCTATTCCTGCCGCCATAATGTCATGACGTGTTTCGGTTTGGAGGGTAAGGTAGCCGGTAAACTTACCTTTGCTCAAGCCCTATCGTCCCGGCCTCAGGTTGTCAACGCACCATTACCATCTTTGGTGTCTCTAGGCGGCGTGAATTTCTTACCATTAGGAAATCCGCCTGCTTGTTTGCCTTCCTATAACATAAAAAAAATACCCTTCAGCTCGGAACTCGATAATGGTGAGCGCTAATGCAACCGTAAGAGTGGGATTGAAAGAAAATGTCGATGTTAAAAGAGAAAAGGCGTGCTCCTGGTTCAGTCATGTTGAAATAACAACAGATGAAAAATTGACAAATCAGACATACAATGCGAACATGAATGGATGGAGGTACTCAGGGAGACTTAGGCCGACGTTGACGTTCAAATCGCTTGGATTTTATCTGCGTATGGTTTCAAGAGTCTCTTAAAAAAGCTGCTTGTATAAAAAGGAAACTGAATTTATTCATGTCTGCAAAAATTTGGCCAATGACATTTGGCACTCGTTGGACTGCAAAAGTGACATTTGGCACGCGTTTCTCTGCCTGCTCCATTAGAAAATGGAACACGACTGGAAAAGGTAAGTCTGTAGCACCAGTTCCAAGCTGTTACACAGCACTTTACCTATCTTATACAGCAAGAGAGCGACAGCACACAACTCTGATGATAAGAAATAACCATAGCCTATAACGACATGTATTTTACCGGTGCGTAGCTGTTTCTTGGCCGGTGACCTTAACTATTAAAATATAAACGCCCATACCTCGAAGAGTTAGGCAGAGGCGCAACCTGGGCACTCACGACTAGCTGAAGACACTAAGTCCCACAATGTAGGTGGCAAGTTATCAAATTGAAAATACACATTTTTCCTATTTTTTTTTGTTGCCCGACCCGGGGATCGAACCCGAGACCTCAAAAAGTCAAGTCCAACACTTCAACCGCTAGACCACAGAGGCGATTAAAATTAACAATAAAATTATAAAAACCATCTGCCAATATACAATATGTAAAGTTATAAGCATGGAACATATCAAAACCACGTTAGACTCAACTTCCTGCTTCACCTGAGATGTTAAACTTTAACTTCAAGTTAAGCACACAAACAACGCCCAACCGACGAGCTTGTTCGTTCTCTAACCAAGCCGCCTGCCGCTGCAGTCTGCGATGTTTGTACAACTGATTATAGCTCGTCACGATCTGTGCACCCTACTGTAGACATTTCAACGATTTTTTATGGACACTGTACACATTGGGATAAAGTGTTGGCTAAACGAGTAGGTACCTAACTTTTTAGATTTTTCCATGCTAGTGTTAAGACTGGTTAAGGCCCTATACTCAGTCAGCCAGAAGAGCCAATCACCGCGCTCCCCCGTTCCATGATTACTATGAACAATGGCGCTCTAAAGTAAACGTCTTAAGCGACAAATCACTATTTTTGATACTATAAAAGTAATTCGAAAAAGTATAAAATTGAAACATTTATCTTTTAGGTATAGTACTTATCTATGTTTACGTTAAATCTGGTGTCGATATTTTCATATTTGAAGTAGACATTTGCGTTTTGCTTTCAAAAAAGGGTTAACTTTTTGATTTTTTTTCTATCGAGCAAAGTGAAATGAATCGTGTTTTGAAAACACTAGTCTAGTAAAGCATATTCATGTTAATCTTGTGTATTTTTGTCAGCAAGATCCATGATTGCTTTGTATGAAAAAAACAGTAAACTGCTGACGTATTTTAGCGTATATGGCCCCTTAAAACTAAGGTTCGCCTTTCTGACTGTCTTCCCTTTTATTTGTTCAATATTACTTATTCGCTTCTGTGATCTAGAAGTCCAAGTGATGAACTTGACTTAATGAGGTCCAGGGTTTGAATTCCGGATCGGACAACAAAAAGAAAACGTATTACCAATTTTCTAATAAAAAAAATATTTTTTTATGTTTGCACACCGATTTATCAGAGGTTTTTCAAACCAATTTACGTAATTCTTTTTTTGTTTGAAGCGCAATAGTTTCAAATTAGTCCCATAAAAATTTGATTCAGGTAGGCCCATTAGTTTTTATTTTATGAATTTTTTTATCTATTTTCACCAATCCCGATGTATATTTTTATTAAAATAAGTCATGTCAGCAATAAACTCAAAAGTATTAAATAAAAATAGCTACGTTATAAAACCGACTTCAAAACTAAAAAGTAAAAATAATGAATTGTTAATTTTATTTATATACTATCTATTATTTATATGTGCTATTTAGTAAAAGGTCTGAAGTCAGTGCCAATGCAATTTAATACTTATAAGAAAATTATTAATTTAAGGCTTAGCACCGACTTCAAACCTATTAGTAAATAGCAAATATCAATAATAGATAATAGATACATAATACAAAAACTTTTTTATGAATTACTTTTATGTTTTGAAGTCGGTTTTTTTGACGTAGTTATTTTTATTTATAGACACTTTACACATTAGGATAAAGCTTGGCTAAACGAGTAGGAACGTAACTTCTTAGTTTTATTAATGCTAACGTTAATCCAAGTGAAAACTAAGGTCCGGCTGCCTGACTCTCTTCCTCCACTTTGTTTGTTCTATATTATTATTCGCCTCTATGGTCTAGAGGGCCAAATGATGGACTTGACTTCACGAGGTCCAGGGTTCGATCGGACAACGAAAAGAAAATATGGTATTTCCAATTTTCTAATAAAAAAATGTTATCATTATTAAGTAAGGCATTATTGACTTTCAAAAAATGTACTCAGAATCTTATTTTGAATAAAAAAAAGACCTACCACAGGATCCGAACGCTGCTACACTTCTTTGTTAGTAGCTTTATGATTATATCTGTAAACTGTCACCGAGTTAGAAGTATTAAATAAGGATTTGGAATCTAGAGCAAAGAGAGCGTCCTGTCTGACCTACTTGAGAGTCGGTCTAATCACTTCAATTAGTTCTCATTTCAATTTAAACTTTTAAATTGCTAGTCAAATAAAATATTTGCTTTATTTCTTGTCAGAAACTTAAGGAAGTGGAAGATAATAAGTTAATGGAGTTTCTGATACCACCAACACACCAAAATCAATAAGAGTTTTAAATCTGAGTTTTTTTTTATGAAAATGGAAGGCAAACAAGCAGACGGATTTCCTGATGGTAACAAATTCACGCCGCCTAGAGACACCAAATGTTGAAATGGTGCGTTATCAACCTGAGGCCGGGATTTTAGGCCTCAAGCAAAAGTAAGTTTACCGGCTACCTTGCCCTCCGGGCCGGAACACGTCAAAGACAAGCGTGGGACGTTATGGTGGTAGGAATTGGTAAGGCGGTGGTACCAATCTGGGCGAGTCACTGCGAATCTCTACCAGCTGGTTAGATGTCACAGTGTTGGTGACTAGCACGGAGTACGTTTCGAAAACTGCTTAAATATTGTCAGATAATCATGGATGCCCAGTGTGTATATCTCTGCCTTCCTCTTATTTTACTCATTATTTTTAAATCAGCTTAAAAAAAATAGCACTTGCACATGCTTTGCACATCGAGTAAAAAGAGTTGAATCGATTTAGCTGTTTTTACTCGGATATACGGAGATACAA
Organism: Calephelis nemesis; assembly: GCA_002245505.1. NCBI lineage: Eukaryota > Metazoa > Arthropoda > Insecta > Lepidoptera > Riodinidae > Calephelis > Calephelis nemesis. Next base: position 197,365 of record NJDD01001505.1, on the reverse strand, counting down.
ATATTTACAATTATACAAATATTTTTTTTGAGATAACTGCTACGTTCAAAAATAGTCTCCTGTTGTCATCCGACTCGGACAAATATTATATGTTAGTCTGGATCATACGCAACTAAAATCTAAGCATATTTTTTACCACATTAAAAAATAAGGGAGACTGAGCTGTAAACTTTTAATTTATATATTAATATGTGATGCCAAAACTTTGGACTCCTTTTTACGAAAATTGCGCGGACGCAGGAGCATAAAATTTGGCACACTTATAGTTTATGTGTAGGAGAAGTGCAGAAGGCTAATATTTTTCAGTAATAATGCTTATAAAGTACATTTAATCAATAAATAAAACATTACCCACACTACCATGCATTTGACACACACAAACAAATATATTGACGATAAAAGATCACATCTGGCGCACTAACTATTCAGGAAACAAAGTAGTTGGTCTTGAAAAATGAAGATGGCGTTCTTATCAACAAGCTATTAAAATTTACTATGGTCGAAATTCGATCAATGGGCGATCATTAGTATGAGTATATCGTAAATAGACCCAAGCCTCATGAATGTTTAGTAGTGCATATACGACGTATCCTATTAATATTATAAATGTAAAATTTTGTATGTTTGTTTGTTACTGAACATATTTTTATTTTAAATTTAACACAAGCAAAGGGCTAGCCTGTGCTTGTGTTAAATTTCTATAAATTAAAAAAAAAGAAAAAAAATTCGCCCCAGACAGGATTTGAACCTTTAATCTCAAGCCGACGAATGCTCTAACCATTTGAGCTACTGAGGATTCAAGTGCCGTGGCTTACTACTTGTTGTTGTTGTTACGTTGTCACTTCTTCACGCAGAAATAGCTGAGCAGATTTTCATTAAATTTGGCACACGTACATAGAGGGTAACTTGGATTAATACATAGGATAGTTTTTATCCCCAAAAATATTCCTGTAGAACCATTAACGACGCGGGCAACGCCGCGGGCTATAGCTAGTACACCATAAATTAAGTAAGTACATTTTCAATAAATCGTTTTAATTAGTTCAATCCTATTAAAATATTACCTTTAAGTCCGGCGGCAACTAATAGCATACTTCCCTCACTCTCAAAGTCGCTAATGGCTACTCTCTTCTATTTCCTTTTGCTAAAACCACAGTGAAAACGAGCAACATAATGTCATTGCGAGCTGGAAAGATATTTCTTAAACATTTCTCTTGGCGAGATGAATTTTTAATATTACGAACGTGAAATCTATTTTCGCGTAAGGTTTGAAATTCTGTTAATATTTTCTGTGATTTTTTTCTCGTCATGACGTTACAGTAGGTGATATTTAATTATTTTTTGTTAAACAGCATGCAAATAGACAAAGTGGGACGGTTAGCTGATGATAAAACGATAAGTGATCACCACATTCAAGGTACAGGTAACATTGTTGACCTGAACCCTTCCTTGATTCATAATTTGAATTCTTCTGAAAATTACTTTATGAATAATTATTATTCATTCAGAGGTGGTACGGTGATGTTTTACGTTAACCAGCTACGTTGTTAACAAATGCTTTAACGCCGCAAAAACTAGCCAGCCTTGTTAAAGAACCAACCTAAGAATTGTTGGCTGGATGTCACTTATCAGGATATGTGTGCTTAATGTACTATTAAGATTCTCGAAAACCGATTAAAAAGGAGAAGCAACAGTCGATAACAGATGTACCGCTGTCTTGTGTCCGGGATGTTAGGCCTCATGCGCAAAGTCTGTCGGCCACACTAAAACCGGAACAAAACATTAAAAAAAAGTATCTTCACGCCCATATCCCAGAAGACGTAGACAGAGGCATAACCAGGGCACCCACGACTAGGCGAAGATACTAAGTCCCACAATGTGATAGGTGGCAATTCTATTACCAACCGGGCACATATCCTATCCCGAGCAACATTTTTTTTTATTAGAAAATCGGAAAAACCGAATTCTCTTTATGTTGCCCGACCCGGGATTCGAACCCGGGACCTCATGCAGTCAAGTCCAACAACTGAACCGCTAGACCACAGAGGCGGAGGAACAAAACATGACACCACAATTGTAGCGACAGGATTAGTAGAGTGGTAGATCCCTACCCAGGCAAGATGCTGCATCACCCTCTACCAACAGTGTTTTTTTAATGATATAAAAAGGCAAAACGAATTACCTGATAGTAAGAAATACACGCCGCCTGGAGACACCAAAAATGGGAATGTTGCGTTGCCAACCTGAGGCCATGATGTTAGGCCTCGAGCAAAAGTAAGTTTACCGGCTACCTTTACCTCCGAACCGGAACACGTCAACGGCAAGCATTGACGTTATGGCGGCAGGAATAGGTAAGCCAGTGGTACCAATCCGGGCGAGTCACTGCGAAACTCTACCATCTAGTAGGATGTCACGGTGTTAGTGACGTTAAGCCTATGCTGGCCTTTTACGACCTGCCTGGCAGGAAGGCAGATGGTTTGTTCTGCCAAGGAGCCTGGACCAACACGGGAAAAAATTGGTTTTATCGCTAACTATTTAGGGCTATTTAATCTATGGCATGGGAAGACAGGGATAATCGTCTACGCAATTAAGAGGACAAGCACGGTGGGAATAATGAAAGAGGGGATTAAAGAAAGAAAAAAAAATTATTTATTTGCGGAATATCCGTGTTGAAGAAGTTACAAATTTATTTAAGCTTTCCAAAATATTCTACCACATTGTGGTGTGCAAATATTTTAATATTTGTATAAGTGATTATATTCATACGACAAATAGTTTTAGTCTTATTACAATTTGAATTACAACTTACAAATAATTGCAAAATGTTAATAAATTTAACCCTGTCTACCGTAAACTACCACCATATTATGTACTGCTATTATACTACAACTATAAACGAATGGGCCTACCTGAATCAAACTTTTATGGGAGCAAATCGAAACTATTCCGCATCAAACAAAAAAAAATACGTAAATCGGTTTAGAAACCACGGAGAAATCGGTGTACATACATAAAAAAATATACCGGCCGAATTGATAACCTCCTCATTTTTTTGAACTTGGTTAAAGGTCCATGTATGCTAAAATACGTCGGCAGTATGATGTTTTTTTTTATACAAAGCAATCATGGATCTTGGTGACAAAAATACACAAGATTAACATGCATATGCTTTATAAGACTAGTGTTTCCAAAACACTATTCATTTCACTTAGCTCGATAGAAAAAAATCAAAAAGTTAACCCTTTTTTGAAAGCAAAACCCAACTGTCTACTTCAGAAAATATGAAACTTATGAAAATATCGACACCAGATTTAATATAAACATAGATAAGTACCTAAAAGACAAGTGTTTCAGTTTTTATACTTTTTTCAGATTACTTTTATAGTGTCAAAAATAGTGATTTGTCGCGCGCATTGTAGAGCGCAATATTTTATAGTAATCATGGAACGGGGGAGTGCGGCGATTGGCTTTTCTGGCTGACTAAGTATGGGGCCTTAAATAGGTATATGTATAGAAAGATATAAACAGATTACGAAGCTCGTCGCGTGTATATCTGACTCACATTTAGCCGGTTTGTGTACTTAATTATGTGCATTGAATTCTTAATAAGTGCCCACGGTATTTAATATGCCTAATAAGCACTTAAAGCCATTTATTTATTTATTTTCTCTCAGCTCGGATCTGGTTATACGTGTGCTAAAGTGTATAAAGCGCATTTACATTTAGACCTGTCGTAATGTCCCGCTTTTTAACCGACTTGAAAAATGAGGGTATCAATTTGACTGTAGGTTTTTGTTTTTGTTACGGGACTGCTTAGGCAATAATTAATATATTCTGGTGTTTCTATTTTATCGCCTCTGTGGTCTAGCTGTTCAGTTGTCGGACTTGACTGCATGAGGTCCCGGGTTTGATTCCTGGGTCGGGCAACAAAAAGGAAATTGGGTTTTTCCAATTTTCTAATTTAAAAAAAATTGCTCGGGATTGGATACGTGCCCGGTATGCGATAGGCTTGCCACCAATCTCAGACCTAGTATCTTCGGCTAGCCGTGGGTACCCTGGTTGTGCCTCTGCCTACCTCTTCGGGGATATGGGCGTGTAGATACTTTTTTTTTCTTTTTCTATTTTATTAACGTAAGTCAGGATTCCGAGGTGGTCTCATAAATTTGATCATGATCTCAGAAGTTAGTTTTAAGTATCAATGCATGAATTTTTAGTATCATATACATCGATGGTACAGTGACACAATATTGTTTACCACGGACTCACTTCTGGTTTCACTTTAAACAACACTTGCAGTTTCATGCAGCTTCGCCTGCGTAACTTGGCTTCTACTATACCGATTTGGATGAAATAAAGCCTGTGTCACTCGTGAATAATGTAGCTTTCGAATGGTGAAAGAATTTTTAAAATCGGTCCAGTAGTCTTTGAGCCTATTCATTACAACCAAACAAACAAACAACGTTTTCCTCTTTATAATATTAGTATGATTATAAGAACTTTACGATTATAGATTAGTAAACCCATTTAAATACAAGCTCTTAACTTTGGAAGAACGTATGCTTGTTCTTGCAGAATTTTGTAACTCAATTTTAAACCTTTTTAAATTTTAAATCTTCAACATTTTAAGCTAGATTTTGGCATACACACTTATGTTCATAGACTAGTAAGAGAATTAGACTTTCTTATGTTTAATGACAAAGAGATGTCATGTTAAAATAAAGCTATAAGATAATAAAGATAATCTTGTCTATTTCGATTGGTCCGGGCTCCTTTGCAGAATAGACCATCTACCTTTCTTGCCAGGCAGCTCGTAAAAGGCGAGCATAGGCTTATCATCACTAATACCGTGACATCTGACTAGGTGGTGGGGTTTCGCAGCGACTCGCCCGGATTGGTACCACCGCCTTACCTATTCCTGCCGCCATAACGTCATGACATGTTCCGGTTCGGAGGGTAAGGTACCCGGTAAACTTATTTTTGCTCAAGGCCTAACATCCTGACCTCAGGTTGGCAACGCACCATAACCATCTTTGGTGTCTCTAGGCGGCGTGAATTCCTTACCATCAGGAAATCCATCTGCTTGTTTGCCTTCCTATAACATAAAAAAAATACGATCTGTCACCCTGCTTTGTCCCCTTAGGGGGACAGATCGAGAAAAAAATTTAATCTGTCCCCTTGTTACTAACGAGGGTACTAATCGGACTCCTATTTGAAACGTCTTGAAAGTTAAATGGTCGTTGGAATAAAAGCATGTCCCAAGAGTAGTGTAGGAGGTGGATACCGCCTTACCTATTCCCGCTGCTATAATGACAGCATCGTGTTGCAATTCTGAGGGTAGGCTATCCGGTATGCATGCACATGAGGCGTACCCTGGCTACAGCTACACACCTGTAGCATCTATGGTACCTATAGGCAAAAATTGTCTCTTATCATCAGAAGATGCGTGTTGTACACTATCCCATACCATAAATAAAATACGAGTCATAATCGACAAAACATTTGCCATGCATCTTGCTCAGTTAGGGCTCTACCGTTTTTTAATGCCTACCACCATGATGATAGTGTCGTGTTATGCACATTACTATGCACATTAGGCCTTGCACAAACCCGCACTGAAGAGTGAAGAGTAAAGTACATAGTCGTATGACTTTTCACTGTCTTACCAAAAAGAAAAGCACATGTTGCGGTGCGGAGGGTTCCATTTTCAATAGACTTGCACAATTGGCCTAACTGTAACTTAATTGCGTGGCTGACACAAGACAGCAGCACATTCATAACATTTATGTTGTCTATAGGCCACGGTTATGGCCACCAGGAAAGCTGTGAGCTTGTCCGCTATTGTCACAAAAAAGATTGTTAAATACTTCTTCTTTTACTAACAAATTGGATGGAACCCTCGAAAAGTGAGCCATCCCCTTTGATACTTCCCGCAACACTCTTCAAAACTTCTTTAAAGTGTGTTTTTGTTACTGGCCATTGCTTTTCTTCACGTTACTCGGGAGTCGAGAGACTCTCTCCGGCCAGCACGGTCTCGCACGCCTGGGGGCCAACTCCAATGGCCGGAGTCATCCTTCTTACAGCGCAGGAGGAGGCCCGGTGAGGACCGGGCCGTAGCCTTCGGAGTGAGATGGTGAATGCCAACACGACCCCATCTTGCTCCTAGCCGGATAACGCGAAGGTCGTAGTGTGGTTTTTAGTCGATTCCAGTCCGACGTAACCTGCTGCTCTCCCCCTAAATCGGCGGGTATCCGGGGGTATTTTCCACACTTAAAAAAAATAAAGGTGGGAATTAGTTTAATTTTGTTCAGTTAAAGTGCACAAGTGCAATGTTATACTATATAAAGCTATTTATTAATAAATTAGGTAGTGTATCCTGTATTTCCTTATTGTCGTCAAATCTCACCAAACGAGCTTGAGTAACAATGCCACCACTTTACCCAAGACCCTCACATGACTAGGTATGTATAACGACTTATAACTAAGTTAAAAAGAGTTTATTAAATTATTAATACGGAAGACGCGGCAGCATGGCCTAAAGGTCTTAGCCGACCCCAGAAAGGGACAAATTAACATAAAAAAAAGAAAGGAGGTTGGCGGGAACGGTCGGAAGGGGAAGACGCGCTTTTCGAAGGTTCCCTCCAATCTCTAACCTAAAAATGTGTAAATATTACTTAGTTGTGTGTAAATGTGACTTAGTAAATAAACTATACTAGTTAAAGCCTATTGTAGTGTTTTATCATGACAGAAAAGGTAAAGGCCTGAACAAGAAAGAAAATTGAAGACGAAACTATAGAAAGACATGAAATATTAAGATATGGGTTTATTACATAATATAAGACTAGTATAAAATATAGAGGTAAAAAAAAGAATAATAAAAATACTTTATGCACTGTCGTATAAGTTTTGGCCCCATCATGAAAAAAGATGATTTTGGTGTTCAGAATTTTAGTTTTTTAATTTGTGTGAAAATAATCGTAATTCAAGGATGTGACGTACTATAAAACAAATTAACGGAGAAACATAATATGTAAACTTCAAGGAGTTAAAACTAAAGACGTATTAAAGGACTCAAATAACCTTTGTATTAGTGAAGAAAATGACTTTTAAAAAGGGGAAGACAATATGTTAAGAAACTGAAGAAATGAACTTAAAATTTTGATATGAAAAAGAATTTATTATTACGGAAGACGTGGCAGCATGGCCTAAAGGTCTTAGCCGGCCCCAGAAAGGGACAAATTATCATAGAAAATGAGGGGCAGCATGGCCTAAAGGTCTTAGCCGGCCCCAGAATGGGGCAAATAAACTTAAAAAAAAAATAGAAAATGAGGGTTTTGGCGCCATCGTGAATGAAC
>NJDD01001505.1:161167-181956 GCA_002245505.1 Calephelis nemesis | reverse complement strand
AGTTTTGTTGGAGGACATATATTTTTAATTTTTGATAATTGGGTCAATACCATTGGTCAATACTAACTGCAGCCCGCGGCTTCACTCGCAAAGAATTAAGCACAAACAACTCGTATTAATTATATATTTACCTAGGATAAACGACAATTATTGAAGTAATGGTGTCGTCAGAGCACTACCAATTATAAACACTTACGGAAAAGCAATCGATTAACACAAAAATCGTTGTTAGTAGGTCACAAAATAAAGATTAGCTCTGATTTGGTATCAAAATATATATTAATTTAAAACATCACGATTTATATCAAGCCAGTCTAGAATTAGAAATAATTTATTTCTAGTTTTCTAGTTTTAGCTTACTAAACTTACTGTAATAAATTGCTGTTCAAAACCATTACTTATACATTAAAAACGGTTAATGTTTCACAAAACAAACATTTGTGGAACAAAATAATACCAATATCATGTGGTACGTTTTGTAACCTAATGTTCTTGCTTGTTATAATCAGGGTCGGATTACAAACACTATCATAAATTATTATTATTATAGAAACATTACAATGCCATAAAGCTGACTAATCTTCCGAAAATTAGAAGCACGCGTCCTTTCCTATTAATATTATAAATACGTAAGTTTTTATGTTTGTTTGTTACTTCTTCACGCAAAACTGCAGAACCGATTTTAATGAAATTTGGCACAAACATAGATGGTAACTTAGATTAACGCAGAGTGTAGTTTTTATCCCGAAACAATGTTTCTGTAGACCACGCGTGCAACAAATAATATAAACATATAATATTAGGTCCTTACATATTAAATTGGCGTTTCGTATGGGAGGAACAAAAAGTTGAATATTTTTAATGTAATATGTTTATTTAATCAAGTTATGAACCACTGTTATTAATACACTGTTGGCATCTCATAGAAAATTCATTGACCCATTCACTAAAAAGAAATCCATTCGCATGGGAATCAATATGATGTTAAATGGCAGTTTGAACTACCCCATCGGAATCGAATTTTTTCCCCTACAAGAAGTTAAACAGCTTTTAAAAAAATGACAATCTGTTGGAGCAAGTTCCGGGGAGTATGTTGTATGTCTCAAAAGAACTTCAATGGAAATAATTGAAGTTTTTCTAATTTGGTTTATCTGTTAAAGTTTGGTCTGTTGCGCAGTGTGTGGTCTACCGTCTTCGTGAAGCAGCAGTTGCGTAGAACGATTGACATCTGCTGTTGCCCTTGTTGTTTAACAGCTGTCTTTTACATCATAGTTTGAAATTGTAGAAAATAAACGTCTGCCATAATCGTCTGGCCAAGTTTGAGAAAACTGCAATGAACGAAACTTGTGCTAGTCAAACACACTCAAGTTACTTTTTTGTGTTAAATTACGCTTGGGGCCTGGCTTGCCAAAGTCTAGCCATTGTGATGAGCCCTTCCGTTTATCGTAGAAAAGTAATGATTCAACTTAAAAACCATACATTATTGTACCGGTCAAGTAATGTAACGTAGCAGTTTTTAGGCAAGTCAATTTGTCTCAGACACTGACTTTTAGGCTTTTTAATTTTACCAACTTGCTTCAAATGGATTATAACAATTATTTTATCATTGGCACCGCAGCCTGCAGCTAACTTTGACGTGGTTCGCGATGGATCTACTTCTATATTACGCTTCAATTTTTTACTGTCAACTGGGTCCACGGGACTTGTTCTGCAGGTCGAAATTACTAGGACATAAACGTGAGAACTAAAAACGCACTGTGTTTTCTTTAAGGCAATCGCCATACATATCATAACCCTAAGAGCCTTTTAAAACGAGTCAATTTTGTAAACTGAGTGACGCAACCAGAAAAAAACTATATGAATAACGGTTTATAAAACACTTATACATGTTTCTCATCATTCTCAACCAAAGTGTAGAAATTTGTAACTGAAATGGCTAATACTACAAAACGCCAATTTCATATGTAAGGACCTAATTTTAAAAAAAAGGAAATCTGCGGCTAGAATGTTAAACTGAAGCAAGGCCTAACATATACCTTGTACTTTTAGTTATGCGGAAGCACCAGCACTACAATCGTTGTAGGAAAAGGATTTATAAAAAAAAAATTCTAATTTTTTCAACTTTTGATAGCACATAAAATAAAACCTGCTTACTACCTACCTGCCTACCCTGTAAGGGACTTGACGTGAAGATATATATGTATGTATGTATGTATGCATAAAAGACAAATTACCACAAAACGATTAAACAGACATATACACCCTGACTTTTTAATCACCATCTAAATTTTAATATGTTGATCTTAAATGAAAATAATTAAATACGTGTTTTTTCTTTTAGTATCCCTCAATACTAAAATATTAAGATATGACATCGCAAAGTCGTCTACAAAGTACCGTACCTACGCGCTGAGTGCTCTGACATGCTAGGTAGCTACCTGCTAGATACCTATTTTTTTATAAATGGACTTATTTATAGATACTTTATGCCTAGAAAAAATTTGGATGGTGATAAAAAAATCTTGCTGTATAGAAGGTGCCCGTATGAATTCGACAGCTATCGAAAGCAAAGTAAATGTTTGGGTTAAGTAGGTATACTAGACTTACTCGATATGTATCTTTCTACAAGAGTATAATATCGCTATTATATTATATTATATATGTTATATATTCGCTAACAAGGATCTTAAACAATAACAAAATAAATTACGTTAAAATAAAGACCTTTACCTCTTACAAAGTTTAAACTTATATTAATGTATCTAGATCTATAATTAAACATACTAAATTAAATGCACTATTAAATTCAAGTTAAAATTTTCAATTTAAAACATAAATTGAAAATCCTGACCTAAGCCTCGATAGCCTACGGCATAAATGCGGCCCTGGTTTATCCATGCATTAATACTGTTTTACTCAACAATCGGTTGCATCGTTAAGCCTATCCCGAAAAGGTTTATGTTTAATTAATAATCTGCCGGGAATTAATCACAGCATCTGCGATTATAAAATGATATGGTGACGGCTGAACGGCCATCTACCGTTACATGTGCATAAAATTATCAAAGATTGCGTCCTGATGGCGCTTTATTATGTGGATAGCATCTTTAGTGCAAATTAAAATTTTATTCCTTAATTCACATTAAAATTAAGTATTGAGAATATTTTAGATATTTTATTAAGGTAATATTATGCCCGCGTGATTATTTTCGTATACCACAAATATAACGCTTTTGATAAGGACTCACAGGATATAACAAGGTACTTTATAGAAGTTTTGTGACGAGTTCAAATTATTCTAAAATCTTGTCGCCTCTTTATTCTAGCGGTTCAGTTGCTGGACTTGACTGCATGAGGTCCCAGGAGGCTCGAATCCCGGGTCGGGCAACAAAAAGAAAATTGGATTGGAAAAAAGGGATTGGATATGTGCCCGGTGGGCGATAGGCTTGCCACCTATCACATTGTGGGACTTAGTGTCTTCGGCTAGTCATGGGTGCCCTGGTTGTGCCTCTGCCTACCTCTTCGGGGATATAGGCGTGAAGATACTTTTTTTATAATAAAAAATTTATCCTTCCGTGCGAAGCTAGGAGAGGCTGATAGTTTATTATAACCTTATGGAGAGAGCGGAATAGAAAAGCCTTACAAATTACAAAGCCTTACAAAAGGCACAACCAGGGCAGGTTGTGCCTCTGCCTACTTCTTCGGGGATATGGGCGTGAAGATACTTTTTTTTCTTTTTGTGAACCAAAATGAGATCAAGGTCTCTCATTTGAAATGATCCAGCGAAAGATACTTAATAGACTTATCTTTTTTTATAAGTTTTACAAATACAATTTAAACATTTTATTACAGCATCACTAGTGGGTGTTTTAGGGTGTTGTGCCACTGCCTACCCTTTCGGGGATATGGGCGTGAAGATACTTTAGTAGATAATTTAGTAATTCGCCCCTTTCTGGGGCCGCCTGAGACATTTAGGCCATGCTACCACGTCTTCTGTATTAATAAATTCCTTTATAAACAGCCATAAGGTCATTTCAGGTCATAAGCCATTAGTCATAAGTCAAAGTCATGTCAGGGTCTTGAGTAAAGCTCATTTAGTGAGATTTGGCATCAACTAGGAAAGACACGATACACTAAGTTCTCCATTAATATTTCACTTGTGCACTTGAACTAAAGAAAATTGAACTAATTGCCACCTAAATTAACTAATTTTACTCATGATTTACACGAAGTTCAAAAATTACGAAAAATTTTTCCATCTTCTTTCATAATGGCGCCAAAAACAATTTAGAACTTCATTTACAAATCCTTAACATTTTTATCAAGTTCTTGACATTTATAACCTCTTAAAGTAACCTGTTTAATTTTATGTGAATTTGATCCGTTTTTTTAATTTATTTAATAGTAAATCTTAAATTTTATAGAAAAGCTGTTATAGATAATCATAAAATAGGTTTTTGAAATAACTCCGACAAAACTTATCCGTAATGTAATAAGTTTCCCCCGTGTTGGTCCGGGCTCCTTTGCAGAATAGACCATCTGCCTTTCTTGCCAGGCAGCTCGTAAAAGGCGAGCATAGGCTTATCATCACTAACACCGTGACATCTGACTAGGTGGTAGAGTTTCGCGGCGACTCGCCCGGATTGGTACCACCGCCTTACCTATTCCTGCCGCCATAACGTCATGACGTGTTCCGGTTCGGAGGATAAGGTAGCCGGTAAACTTACTTTTGCTCGAGGCCTAACATCCTGACCTCAGGTTGGCAACGCACCATTACCATCTTTGGTGTCTCTAGGCGGCGTGAATTTCTTACCATCAGGAAATCCTTATGCTTGTTTGCGTTCCTATAATACAAAAAAAAAGTAAAAAAAAAAAGCAGATCGTAAAAGGCGAGCATAGGGTTATCTTCACTAGCAGTTTCACAGTGACTCGCCCGTTATACAACCACTGCCAAACCTATTCCTGCCGCAATAGCCTCGGTGCTTGCCGTTGACGTGTTCCGGTCTTGATCAGAGGTTGCCGGTGTACTTACTTTTGCTCGAGGCTTAAAATCCCGACATAGGTTTGCAAATCACCAATACCACCTTTGGTGTCTCCAGCTAGTGTGAATTTCTTACCATCAGAAACCTGTCTTCTTGTAAATTTACTCATTTGTTTATGAGTTATGATGCCGCAGACATCTTTGTATCTGTATATTTTGTCTATACATAAGTTGTCGAACATAAGATCCTTGTTTATATAGATATTCAAAATTGAATTTAAAAGTTCTATGAGGATAAAATAGGGTATGAAAGATTCGTTTATATACAGGGACGGGTCAAACCCTTGCAGTTAGAAATTTAAAATTTCAAACTCGTACTCTCTAAGTATCTCTTAGGACTTTGGAATTTTGAAAAATCTTGATTTGATTGATTCACTAATCAAGATTTTGGAAAAATCTTGATTAGTGAATCAAGATTTTTCCAAAATTTGAGGGCATTTAAATTAATCTGAAAAACCTTACATAAAATATGTGTTAAAGAATTCTAATTTCAGTATTTTTTAATTAAACCGCAAGGATTTTTTTTCGTGGGGCCAAGCTTCGGAAACTTCAAGGTGTAAGTAGTACCTATCTCTTCGTACAAAATCTCTTTTCTCACATTTGTTCCATAAATATAATATGTAAAAAAAATGTGTCGCTACCATAACTAAACTGGATCTCTGATAATTACACTGTGCTATTAAAATTTTGCTGTCGAACCAGTCAATAATGTAATCAATATATAGACGATCAAACTTAATTATTGTTATAGCTTAATTACATTTTTATTTGTTTCGCATTTGTTTGTATCACTCAGGTAATATTTGCATCTTTTATAAATAAAAAAAATCCAGACAAAAGAAACAGTGCATTACCAATAAGAAAAAACACTTTCAACTAAAATAATTATCTATTGATATGATTGGCAAACAATTTAAACCTATGGAACAATCGTGAGAAAAGAGATTTTGTTATACATATAATATATAAAAATAATAATAATGTGTAAAAATTAAAAAAAAATGTGTCGCTACCATAATTAAACTGGATATCTGATTATCAGATCGTATTTACATTTTTTTATGTCAATATGGAAGAAAGAAATAGATTTCATTTGAATAATTCGAAGCCGGAACACGTCACGGATTGGTGCCAGCGCCTTACGTGTGTTCCAGTTTGGAGGGTAAGGTAGCCGGTAAACTTACCTTTGCTCGACACCTAACATCCCGGCCTCAGGTTGGCAACTCACCATTACCACCTGTGGTGTCTCTAGGCGGCGTGAATTTCTTAGCATCAGGAAATCCGTCTGCTTGTTTGCCTTCCAATGTCATAAAAAAAGACAGGTGAAGTTGCGGATACCAGCTGGTTTTTTATGTAAGATTATGTTACGAAAACATACTGATATATTACGTAATAAATATTCAATAAATGACTAAATAAACACGTGACAAAATTTAGTCGGCTTTACGACACATAAAAGTGGAAAAGTAATCGCGGTGACATAAAAATATGCCAAGTTTTATGGCGAAGTGAATTGGAGTTTAAACTGTCGGCGGTTACTTGAAGATCATTAACCCAAGCAATAATCTAGCCATTAAAGGTAAAACAGGTTATCATTATGTTACTTATTTTATTATACACAGCATTATTTCACATTTGTACTTTACAAAGTTACAGAAAAATATAAATTTCGTTTCATATAACATCGTTTTATAAGTATCTTTAAGGGGCCATATACGCTAAAATACGTCAGCAGTTTACTGTTTTTTTCATACAAAGCAATCATGGATCTTGCTGACAAAAATACACAAGATTAACATGAATATGCTTTACTAGACTAGCGTTTCCAAAACACGATTCATTTTACTTTGCTCTATAGAAAAAAATCAAAAAGTTAACCCTTTTTTGAAAGCAAAACGCAAATGTCTACTTCAAATATGAAAATATCGACCCCAGATTTAACGTAAACATAGATAAGTACTATACCTTAAAGATAAGTGTTTCAGTTTTTATACTTTTTTTTAAATTACTTTGATAGTGTCAAAAATAGTGATTTGTCGCTTAAGACGTTTACTTTAGAGCGCCGTTGTTCATAGTAATCATGGAACGGGGGAGCGCGGTGATTGGCTCTTCTGGCTGACTGAGTATGGGGCCTTAAGCTAGCCGTGTAAAAGCCAACCGTGTAACTGATAGACGTCGAAGGGGGCTAGTTGCTCCCACCAAATTGTTTCATTTAATGCTTTCCCATCATTTTTATAACTATCTTTCTCCATTATTGTATAACCGTTTGTTTCCCCCGTGTTGGTCCGGGCTCTTTTGCAGAATAGACCATCTGCCTTTTCTTTCTTGCCAGGCAGCTCGTAAAAGGCGAGCATAGGCTTATCATCACTAACACCATGACATCTGACTAGGTGGTAGAATTCCCAGCGATTCGCCAGGATTGGTACCACCGCCTTACCTATTCCTGCCGCCATAACGTCATGACGTGTTCCGGTTCGGAGGGTAAGGTAGCCGGTAAACTTACTTTTGCTCGAGGCCTAACATTATGACCTCAGGTTGGCAACGCACCATTACCATCTTTGGTATCTCTAGGCGGCGTGAATTTCTTACCATCAGGAAATCCGTTTGCTTGTTTGCCTTCCTATAACATAAAAAAACCGTCTTAATACCATCTTAACTTCTATCCACTAAGTAACCACCACTGTAAAAGAATTCTTATAAAACACCTCAAAACGCTAAACTGCCACCAAACAGAAGAATTACTAATTCCAACTAAGTAACTATTGTCCTAGGTCCTTGACCTTACATCTGTAATTGGATCTATTATTTTTAAATTTTACTAGGGACCTAAACATGACACCCTCTCACGCTGTACGATTTGAACATACGCTAACACAGACACACACATACACACAAACACATAAACATACACATGCACATACACGCATATAAAACTTTTTTTCTAATGTACTTTTAGGCTAAGTTATTTACAATAAATTAACACGGTGGGGCACTGGTGACCTGTAACTCAGGTATATTTTTACCTAAAATAGGCACCAGACTCTCACTAAAATGCCCAACTAGATTTGTACTACAACTTTAACAATATTTGTAGATTATGTGAGAGTGAACAATCAATAAATATTATTATTATGAGCTTATACCCCCTAAATGGTAGGGAGAGGTGTAAGGTAGATATTACTTAGACCCAATGTCAATGGGGTCAAACTTACTTCCATTCGGACAACATTTTAAAATAAAAATAAAAAACATTTTTTTCATTGCCAACACAGGGCCACTAAACCACAAGAGTGATTTTTGCATCACTTCATATTTTTCGAACTTTACAGTTAGATAACAAAACATGTTCGACTTTTCTTCTTTCTTTCTTTAAGTTTTGGCATTAACGTTATTATTTTGCCATTTGTCAAGTAGAAATTTGCATCAAATTTTATATCAATAATAATTAGTCATCAGTCACAAGTCGTCAGCAAGTCATGTCAGGCTCTTGGGTAAAGCGGCGACCTCATTACACAGGCTCATGTAAGGAGATTTGGCGGCAACGAGGAAATACATGATACGCTAATTTCTTCATGATTATTTCATTTGTGCACTTTTACTGAACAAAATTATACAAAATGCCACCAAAATTGACTAATTTCACTCAATATCCACACGAAATTCAATAATTATGAAAATACTTCGACCATCTTTTTTCTCGATGGCGCCAAAACTCCAATATGTTCGACTTCTATTTCGATTTTAATTAATCGATTTATTTAATCGATTTCGCCGTCAACTGTGATATTTCTAAAAGATATATTATAGTTTTTTAAATAATCGATTATTTTATCACATCTCTCATTAATGTTGTCCTGACAATAACTAACACAAGACAAAAATAATTATCAAATTTGGTACATCCGTTTACGCGGACGTGATAGCTAAGGGAAATCAAACTTATTAACAAGACTAGCTGAACCGACAGACTGTCCTAAATTCTATCATAAATGTGTACCTAACACAACAAATAAAGTATTAGCAATATTGGTTTCTCAATCCAAGCGTGATGTGACAACCAAAGAAAATAGAGATAAATATTTATATATTATGAGACTAACTGAGCTTTCAGACGTTGTTCTGCTATTTTTTCATGAGATTTTAGTAAAAAAAATAGGGTGTCACGTCACAAAAGTCACTCTTATCACTTAGGGTATAGAAAATAGAAAGTAGCCGATTCTAATTAATTCTCGTGATTATTGTGTATCGATTTGTTAATAGAAATTAATCATTTTTCTATTAACCAATTATTTTTTTAATACTTCTCATCACACGTTCGATTTTTTTCAGTATTCACAGGTTTTGAACTACTAAGTAGGTTATTTATTTCATATTTTCAGATAACACTTTTGATATTTTAATAGTAGCATTTGAATCCAATTAGTTGCTCTAATGCCATGTAGTTGTGAAAGAGAATTATTAATTTGGTAATTAGTTTTAATTAAATTGAGAAAAATCGAAATTTTGTAAAATCGATTATTTAGGATAAATAATCGGTTTTTCGTAAATAGATGAAATGGTAAAAAATCGATTAATGTAAAAACAGCTTTTTCTCCAAGTCACATCCCTAATATTAATATAGAAAAGGATTGTGTGGTTTTATGAAACCACGGTAATGGTGAAACTTGATCTATAACTATGTATAAACTATAGACGCCGCCATATTGGCCTCGGCTGCTCTGACGTTACCGTCACGCAAAAAAATTGAGACGATGTAATAAAAATTTCACTATAAAAAAATATTTACCGTTAGGACAGGAGAACGTATGTCGGCTCAGCTATCAATAAAATACACTAAGGTAGTAATAAAACCTAGACCATATTTTATTTTGCTACACTGCTTAAGAATTACATTTTATACTACGATTAAGTTGCACATACTCATAAGGGCTTCTTGACTTCAATTATCTTTAATGTTTATTAACAGTAAGTGCATCATACAAGTCGTTTAATGCATTTTTACCACTTCATAATCATAGTTTTAATAACAGAAATGTTTCTCTCGATTTGATCTTTACCGCGACGCTCGGGTTCTATTCCCGACGGGGACAAGCATTTGTGTGATAACATAGATGGCACTAGTGCTGGGTCTGAGTGTTTTTTTTATTATTTTATGGTATTGGAAGGCAAACAACTTTTCCTGATTGCAAGAAATTCACACCACCTAGAAATACCAAAGGTGGTAACGGTGCGTTGCCAACCTGAGGCCGGGATGTTAGGCCTCGAGCAAAAGTAAGTTTACCGGCAATCTTACCCTCCGAACCGGAACACCTCAAAGGCAATCGCTGACATTATGCGCGGCATTTATACTGGTATTTAAATATTTACATGTATTAGTATTGTTGTCTAACACCCATAACACAAGTATATAATTTGCTTAACATAGGATGAGATCAGTTTTTGTCTTTTGTCCAGGGATAGTTATTAATCTTTTTTATTTTTGGCCCCCTTTTTATTTTCTCATGTAAATTACGCAGAACACATGTAAGGGAATGACTTTGAATTAATAGAGTGGTTTATTTCCGAATCAGTGCTTCAACTTTTTGTGACATTAAACAAATTGACATTAAAGTTGCCACTAGATCCAGCAGATATCCAATTCTTCTTTACGACCCTCTCGCTTTTATTAACATGCCCTCTATTAATCACATGATGTTATTAAATAACGAGGATATGAGCTTGAATATACATTTTTAAATTTTAAAAATGTATATTCAAACTCATATCCCCGAAGAGGTAGGCAGAGGCACAACCAGAGCACCCACGACTAGCCGAAGACACTATAGTGTCTACTAAATGTAGACACTAAGTGATAGGCCAATCGCCAACCGGGCGCATATCCAATCCCCAGCAACTTTTTTTTTATTAGAAAATTGGAAATACCAAATTTTCTTTTTGTTGCTCGACCCGGGATTCGAACTCGGGACCTCATGCAGTCAAGTCCAACACTTGAACCGCAAGACCACAGAGGCGATGCTATTTAACTTTTTTCTTAAACATCCCTCCTCCTTGGCGATCCATTGTAAGGTTTAAGATTACACCACCAACCCCTCATCCAACATGACATGGAGATTTTCACGACAATTTTAACGAAAACAAAGATAACAAAGTAATCAAACAAAAAAATGCTTAAACAATCAAACCAAATATTGGCAAGGCTTTCTTTAAGACTATGAAGTGGATTTTGTGGTTAAGACATGTCTGCCACAAAAAATAAACACAAGTGATATCGCAGAACCGATAACCGTTGGGGAAGAAAGGTTCTCACGTGGTGCCCCCGCACCGGAGGACGTAGTGTTGGACGACTTCCCACCCGGTGGACTGGTGATGTGGTCAAAGAAAAGGAGTAGGGAAAGAAGAAACGGAGTCGCTGGATACAAGCGGCTGGTGACCGTGACTTGTTTTCCTTAGGGGGGACGTCTTCCGACTGATGATGAATAATGAAAATAATAGTAAATGACTGTATAAAAACCAACACGACTTTAAATCCTATAAAATCCCAGTAAATAAAACTTTAACAACTCAAGGTATCACAAAAAAGGTTTAAATAAACTGAGTTTTGCAAAATAAAGTTATCAAGAATAAGTTATCTCACTAGCGTCCACTTTACCGATAGGCTTGAAAATAAACAAGTCATTTTGAAGTATTAACGACACAATATACGATACAAACTTCGAGCATACAATTGCATGATAACCACTCTACTTTATTATCTGGTTTGAAAGTATTTTTCTTTGAAAGTGTAGACACAGTATAGAGTAATTTAAATAGATTTGTCTATTATGGTAAACATGTTGTAAAAACTGAATTAGCTCTGGATTTTTTTTATGACTATGTTTATAGAATACGTATATTTCATGTAACGTTTTGTTATATTATGCTAAGTATTTTTCTTTATATATCTGTATTGTTTATGTATTTGATTATGCTACAAAAATAAAGTTGAAATGTGTTTGCAAATGTAAAGTTATTGTTTTTTTCTTTGCACCCCATTTAATTATTATTCCTTATAAAGTTAGGTTGACTGGTAGAGAATGCCATGTAGCATTAAGTCCACCTTTGTACAATATAGTGCATAAATTTTAAATAAATAAAAAATAAATAAATGGATGTCGACCAAGCTACACAAATTGAATCTAACCCCAAAGTAAGCAAATGACATGCTATGGGTGTTAGGTCAACGATTCTAATACATAGAAATATTTAAATAGATACGAGAATAAATTTAATAAACACCCAGACCCGAAAATGCAGACATCTAAATGTTCATCACACAAATGCCTGACCCCCGTTTGGAATCGAACCCGAGCCTCACGGTTGGTTTGTGTAGTTAGCCACTCGACCGACGAGGCGGTCAAAAGAATAATAACCATAAAGTTAAAATTCAATAACCCCAGATAAAACCTTTTTGCAATGAAGCTTAGAACCGTCCTGCGGGTTTATTCAGTATCTTTTTAGTTATTATCACTGGGTAAAGTGTACATTAAATAGCTGTCAAATTACGTGTTTTGTATTTGCTATGTCCTGTGACAAACAGATATACAATGAAGATAACAAGAACACCATTAAAAGAAACTATTGACATCAGAATCTGAAAACGACCAACATGAGCTTTGGCGCCATCGCGAAAAAAGATGGTGGAAGTTTTTCCATAATTATTGAATTTCGTGTTTATATTGAGTGAAATTAGTCAATTTTGGTGGCATTTTGCACAGTTTTGTTCAGTGGAAGTGCACAAATGAAATAATTATGAAGAAATTAGCGTATCATGTATTTGCTCGTTGCTGCCAAATCTCACTACATGAGCTTGAGTAATAAGGCCACCGCTTTACCCCAGTCCTTGCCATGACTTATTGAAGACTTAGGACATATGACTAGTTATGATTGAATCCCGATTTTGGTAAATTTGATCAAAATGTCTACTTGACTATTGGCAAAATACTAACGTGAATGCCACAACCTAAAGAAAGAAAGAATCTCAAAACGCCATCGGCTATTGGTGATACTCTAGTAATTTAAGTCATTGGATTATCACACTGGTACAGTGCTCACTATGTGTGTGTCTGTCTGTGAACTCATAGCTCCTGAACGAAAGGACGGATTTCGATGCGAATTTATTCGCTTAAAATCTATTGTTATCTACTCTTTAATAAAGATATCATGCGAATTGGAATAGTATATTATGCCGTTTTAAGTAGGTACTTACTTTTGAACATACTTAGTAGAAGCGGATTATGAATTCAGTTACAAATAAATAAAAAATCCGATAAAAGATTTTTTTTGTATAAATACTATTAACTTAATGTTAATAATTCGCTAGTATTGTGTTCATGAGTACTTAAAGTGACATACGTGACTCAAATTTCCAATATTGCATGATCCTACCGATCAGAGTTCATAATTTAAGCAAACATTTGCTGGAAATTCCATTTTTAAGTAATAAAAAATAATAAACAACGGTAATGTTGGACAAATGTAAACACAAAATTGAAAATAAAAACTTTTTACCATGTATATTCAGTTACTTAGATGTTCACAGAAAAAAAAGGAAATATTGAGTCTAGGATTTTAAATCTTTATTGTATGATACTTTAAATACTTTGCTGTTGAATGTACGTCTGAATGGCTATGACAAGGAAATTCCAGCAACATTTTATTTATTTATTCTTTATTGTCATATAAACACAAACATAAGGTATAGAACAAAAATATTACGAAAAATGTACAAATGGCAGTCTTATCGCTCAAGGTAATCTCTGCCAGACAATCAGGAATGACAGGAAATTGACGAATTACAAATTAAAATAAAAGGTAAGACCACAACAACTTTGAACGTAGCAAAACATTTTGACAGGCATCGGGACTGCCCGGACAACGTTCATTTTATAGAAAATTAAAAATATACATTTTCTAAATTTTTTGTAACTCCACCCGAGACCTCAAGAAGTCAAGGCCGACGACGGACCGCTAGACCACAGAATGAACTATATATCTACTAATAATATAATGATTTTTCTAACTCGATTTCCGCAAACTTCGCAAGCTATGAATTTTGTTTGATAATATTAAAACATGTACCTATCGATAATAAATAAATTTAACAGTAAAAAGTCAGAGTTTTGGCGTCATCAAGATAAGACCAGTTTTTTAATTATTGATTTTAGTTTATTTATCAAATAAAATTAAGTCAATTGGTAGCATTTTGTACAATTTTTTTTAGAAAAAGTGAGCAAGTGAAACATGCATGAAAAAATTAGTTTCCCGTTAACGCCAAATCTCGATAACGACATATTAAGACAAAGTTTTGAATAATTGAAGCCCAATTATACTAAATCATATCGATTAAGCCACAGACTACGAGTAATAATGTAATGATTATAGTAGGTACATACATTTAGTTTGTTGCGTTACTAATTACTAATTAGGTACTACACGTATATTATGTCTATGCGACTTCAACTTAGCTTTGAACTTGTATTTGAAAGCGCCATCTATTAAAATATCAAAGCACGTAGTTGAAAACCAGTTACATACAGATGTAATTAGTTTTGATTCCAATCACCAGGAACGCTACTAGTGCTAGTAATAAAGTTACTCAATACTCTGTAGTCACTTATTCATTTTTTTATTTTACAAAAATTTAATTAATTTTGATTGCATGAAATCAATGGTTTAATTTATAATTTTTAATTTAAACATTCGCGAAATAACACATGAATCACATTCTCATTCAATAGTAGTGTAGGTAGGTACTAGTACATTCAAAACCCTGCCAAACGCATCATGGTTGTCATAATAATTTGCAGATGTCATTTGTCATTTGTCAGCTGTGTTTTGAACCTGCATGTGTCAAACCTTAGACGTCAGTGTCAACTGGTACTGAGTGCGGGTGATTGTGTTTTGTTGAATTTAATAATTTGAATTCGTTTGTTTTTATACCCGATGTTTGTAAAGTAATAACGCGAATTTAAAATAAAGTAGTGTAGTAAATAAGATAGATTTAATTTTGCTACTTTCATACAATCACTTTCTTGGTTTTTATTTAAAAAAATATTTTAGAAAAATTGTGAAAGATGATTGTAAATCTTGGATAGTGTTAATTACGCGTGTCGTATTAATCAAATGTGAAAGAAATGTGATCTAGCTCAGCAAAAAGTGAAGATACAAACAAATTTAAGTAAGTTAATTGGACAATTTTACTTTCTAACTGTATATTATAGGTACGCTAACTTCGTAATTGCTGTAATCACACCGGCAAAAACTATTGTGATATTTACGTGTTATATCTAAGTAGCTTATTTTTGCTTTGTCGTCGTTACGTTCGTAATTATTGTAAATCATATTTCTCAGTCAAAAAATATTGGATAAAGGAAACACAGTGGACGTTCACATAATAAAATATTAAAGGCAATCCTAATATTTCTGTTGTTTTTTTATTTGTTCTACTTGCACAGATACCACTATATATAAAACTTTTATTTCTAAAAGAATCTAGACCTCTGAGCATCTACCCAGAGCTTTGAGACAGCTAAAAAACTTATAGGATTCAATTGACACAAGATTCTGATATTGTGTAAGATTGTACAGTTAATGGATAATAGTGTTTGTATTATTTACTTTAGCTATCATTGACTATGACTTTTTTTTATAATGGCTGTCCACATCCTTCATGAGATAATCTTAATAGTAATTAATGTATCTTACACAGAGTATTTGCTATGTTTGCCATTTAAACAAATGTAATTAAAAATTAAAGGAAAATTGATGTACATAAGAGTTTTTAAACTAATTAGTTGAACCCCAAAAGGTTTTTAGATAGTTATTAAACTTATTGAGAATAAGAAATTGTAGATAATTTAATGAGATGCTGTGATAAACTAATAAAATTTCCTTATTTTATCTGAGACTACTAAATAGTACTATGTATTCTCTAAGCTTTTATTATTCATATTTGACAAATTTTGATGATTATTAATGCTTAAATTTTAAGGTAGACACCTACCAAAAATTTAAACAAGAACATGTTTTCATTAAACAAATTTAATTAATTGTGTTTAGATTATCCAAGTAATCTAGATTTTTTTACTTTATAAAAAGGGTTACATTTCAGCCTTAGCTTGAAAATTTGCCATTTTCTATGCCTATTAATGAAACTTTACTACCTGTTCCTTTTTAAAGTGCATTGAAAAACTGACACCCACATATTATGGCCTAGTCTTGACATTTTAAGGTTAGACAATAGAGTTATTAGTTAAACATATTGATATTTTGATAAAATGACAGCAACATATAATATGACATACATACAAGTGTAGGCAGAGAGTATCCCGTGCCAAATCCTTTCAGGCCTGCTTAGCTTCCTCCACATTCATTGAAAGAAACATATAAAAGAACAAATAAAAATATACTCAATATGTTGGCTTTGTCATAAAGCTGATGTTTTTGGTTTTGCTATTGTTTGGTTGATTGTTAAAGCTTTAAGTTTACTATTATCTTACTAAATAAAAAAAAATATATGAATGCATGGCAAATACTGAAAATTAATAGGTACAGTTTCTAGGGAGAAAGAATTATATCGTTTTGTTAGAGGCTACACTATTAGCATCTTTAGGAAATGAGATTTCTTTGATTTTTTATGTGTTGCAGTTTTTTATTTTAACATAAAATTTATATTTCAGATCATCAAATGCAGTCATGGCTAACGATGAATCGAGTGTACGGGTTGCAGTCAGGTTGGTACATTACAAATTAAAATTTAATAATAGAGGATTCAGCTGTGGTCTACTCATGGAGGTTTCCAAAATTGCTTCAACACTGAATGCATATGCATAACATATTTAAGCATTACTTCAGAATGATACAATTAATGTTGTTGAACTTCCATCTGTTATTTCAAACATTACAGTGTATGTAAAGGTTAGTTCAAAAAAAGATAAGTTAATATAAATCAACAGAATTTTATAATAACATTTTTAATCATTTATTCGGGATACAATATTTGTATTTTATTTGTCTATATAAATATATAATTAAAAGTCTTAATAATATGTGATGATTTAAAATTAAAATAATATTGAATTTTCTAAGTTGAAGATTTCATATGAGTGTAATTAATTTTTTATTTTAATCTAAATGAAACAAAAGGTTGTGTCTTCTTTATGCTGACATACTTCTCTTTTAAGTCATATCCATTTAATATGAAAATCAATTGTTTAACCTAACCAAGCATATTGTTAACAATAACAGGATATGGCTGTAAAGAATTAAAGTTTATTTCATTCATGTTTCAATGACTATGCAAGTATTATAAATTGACCGTCTTTTATTCGAAAAAGTGAAATGAAATACTCATTCACTATTAAATATTACATAATACTAGCTAAGTGAATTCATTAGTAAGCAAAAGTATTAGACAGTAAAAGTTGTTTAAATTGTTTAATTAATGGTTTGCTTAATTTGTTCATATATTGTTAATTACTTTGTTTTTGTGTTTATTTAGAATTTATTCATGACAGTGTTCAGAGACTGACTTAATTTTACCTGGTATTCTGAACACCTAACTTGGATGTTTTGTCATATAAGTCCATTTACTGGCTGCTCAACTATCCAAACTGTCCCATGAAAACGGCAAACATTGGTATTTTAGAAGCAGAAATAAAACAGTAGTGGTGATTCTGCTGTTCACAATTTAAACTTATTTTAGTTGCATGCTGCCATTTTCAAATAAAACAAGAATTAAAGAGATGGAACATTTTAGTCATGTCAGATTAGTCTGGACATGTTAAATTGTGATGTATTTAATCAACGTTTTCTGAGTGATAGAATATACATCTGTAGAAATGTCATGTACAGACTAATCTGACAAGACTAAATGTGTTTTGTCTCTTTCTATTACTTCCGTTGGAAGAAGAAAGCGGTAACTTAAAATTAGTTTACAAACAAAATTACAACAAGTGATATCACTACATA
Organism: Calephelis nemesis; assembly: GCA_002245505.1. Lineage (NCBI taxonomy): Eukaryota > Metazoa > Arthropoda > Insecta > Lepidoptera > Riodinidae > Calephelis > Calephelis nemesis. The sequence goes on along the minus strand of NJDD01001505.1, from coordinate 163,907 downwards.
GTATAAAATAAAGTCGCTTCCTCTGTCCCTATGTAACTTTGTATGTTTAAATATTTAAAACTACGCAACGAATTTTGATGCAGTTTTTTTTAATAGAAAAAGTGATTGAAGAGAAAGGTTTATTTGTATACTTTATATTTGTGCGAAGCCGGGGTGGGCTGCTAGTTGATAAATAAATATGTCTACCAACTCTGATGTGACTCAATCTATCACATTTTCTCACAAATGCTAACATGTGACTTTGATTTGCGTTTAACAAGTTTTAGTTATTAGAGTTAATATAATTCAGAATTCTTGAGTAAGGCCAAATTACAAATACAAAGAAAAGGGCTGCAATTCATATGTGGTAACTAAGTAACAGTTAAGTTTATATTTCGTATAAAACAAGCAGAATTCTTGCTTCACAGCCAAAATGTTGCAGTACACTTTACACAGTTGCTTTCAATATTGCCACATAACACCATTAGACATACAAAAGATATTGAAAGGTACAGTGCTTATGCCTTCGGTAATATTTACATAAAACTTAGCACTTATTCGCAAAGAGAATTGTCAAACATTGTTGTATTGCAATGATCTAATGTATGTTGCATTGAAATTTAAATTGAAATGTAGCTTATTTACTTATTACAAAGTTATCATTATGCTGCAATATTTGACACATTTTTTTTATAGATATTTTGTGGATTATTTTTTTAATTGTACCTACTAGCTGACCCAGCAAACTTCGTATCGCTTGACATTAATGCTTCGATAGTTCGATAGATAGAATGTTAGATTGTCTGCCGCACCCAATGTGAAACATTCCGAAATCAACAACTACTTATTATTAAAAAAATAATTAAAAAAACATTTTCCAAGAGACCAAATTGTTAGATTCCCATTCTTGAATTCCCTTGAACACACACAAAAAAGTGTCGTCAACATCAGTCCAGTCGTCTAGAATGAGTTCAGTGACAAACACACAAACACAAGAATTATTGTATATAAAGATTAAGATTACAGATAGTACAGGAACTATCTGCTAATAATAAATACAGTGTATGATTAATACCCAAAGATGTTAATAGTACATGTCAACCTGAGAATTTAAGTCTTTTGCGATAGTAATTTTACCAGCTTCCTAACCTTCCACACATGAGCACTAAAATGGCGAGCTCTGTCGATGGCGATCAAAGATGATGGTAGATGGTAGACTTGATATCTGAATCAGTCGTTGCAGACCTCTACCATCGTACTTGAAGTAGCATTAGGTTTCGATATGTAAAAATAAGGATTCTTTTACTATGAAAATGACGGATTAAACAAGATCTATTATCAAAATACATTGTTATTACAAAAATAAAAAAAAGAGTTCTTAGAAGGTTACAAATCTTTGTTTGCGTCCGTCTGACCGTAGATTAAATCCAAATTTAATAATAATGGGAAGAAAGAAACAGTTTCCTCCAAGGTTACAATTGTTAAAAGGCGTGTTTACAACTGTCTAGAATCTCTTTAAGGCCCTTTGATTTTTGAAAATCGAATCGAACGAAATCACCCTTCAAGTGGGTTTGTTTTTATGATATTGGAAGGCAAACAAGCAGACGGATTTTCTGTTGGGTCTCAAGCAAAAGTATGTTTACCGGCTACCTTACTCTCCGAACCGGAACACGTCATGACGTCATGGCGGCAGGAATAGGTAAGGCGGTGGTACCAATCCGGGTGAGTCGCTGCAAAACTCTACCACCTAGTCAGATGTCACGGTGCCAGTGACGGTAAGCCTATGCTCGCCTTTTACGAACTGCCTGGCAGGAAGGCAGATGGTCTATTCTGCAAAAGAGCCCGGACCAACACCGAACACTTTAATCATAATAAAAGTTTTGCTCGCAGGCGGCATTGCGACTTACGTGCTTATTCCAGTCCTGCCCTATATCTATTACTTTAAGGTGCAAGTAGGAAACATTATCAAGAGCATGAAAATTGCGACTGCAAGTTTCATAAAATTATGGCTATATGCATACACAAACCCTACGGAAGTGTGCTTAACAAGCGGTCTGGCGTCGCGTAGGGGACTGATAGAATGATCTATTACATATACCTATCTATATCTGAACTAATATTATACGAGGGTCAAACTGAAAGTTCTTAGAACATCAAAAACTAAGCATTCTAGCAAGTTATTAGTTTTATTATAACTTTTCAAAATAGCGTCCATTTACATCAATACATCGCTGCATTCGATGGAACCATTGAGAAAAGCACCTTGCCCACTCGGCCTTAGGGGTCTCTTCGACGGCGTTTCGAAACGCAGCCACTGCTTCTTCGGCGTCCATAAAATGTTTTCCTCGAAGTTTTTCTTTTATGTTAATCGCGGGGTGCGAGGTTGGGGCTATACGGCGGGTGACCCAGTAATTCCACGTCTGAGGTCGCCAAATAGTCGATCGTTTGCCTGGCGGTGTGCGACGAGGCATTGTCATGATGAAGGAGGATCCTGCTGCGAGGTCGTTTCTCTCGAACTTTTTCCAAGACAAGTGGCAAACAGTTGTTAGTGTACCACTCTGCATTAACCGTTTTCTGATCCTCTAAGACAACTGTCGGGTAATGACCTGTCTTTCCGAAGAACGAGGCCACCATCTTTTTTCCAACACCTCTTCACTTTAGTTGGCAACTCTTCGGAAGGAAACACCCACTGAGCAGACTGTCGTTTGGTTTCCGGATCATAACAGTAAATCCAGCTTTCGTCACCCGTAAGTATGTCGAA
>NJDD01001505.1:134691-149633 GCA_002245505.1 Calephelis nemesis | reverse complement strand
TTGGAAAGCTTAAATAATTTTGTAACAACCTTAACACACATATTCCGCAAATAAATATATTTTCTTTCTTTCTTTCTTTCTTTTCTTTCTTTCTTTTCGGGTGTTCTTTTCAACTTCTCACTATGGCGGCATATTGTTTAATATTACATGACATTTCTAAATTTCTATGGAAGCAGCTTCTGTTGTCTGAATAAGGCCTTTTTACTGAATTAAGACTATCAGAATTTTTACGGAATTCCGTTTAAAAAAAATCCGAACGCAACAAACACAAACAAGTCTACGGCCTGCCTACCTGCCACAAACGTAAGGAATCAGGATTTTTTGTGGATTTGTATGGCGCGACATTTTTTTTTGGAATTTCGAAACTGGATTTTAAATTCAAATTGCATGCGGCCTGAAACGTAGTCAGGTTATGTCTCCTGGTAGTGTTACCATTTGCCTCTAGTTGTATAGTATAAAGCTTCATGCTTTTGACCCAATCTGAATAAACAAGCCAAAACTTATAAAAAATCTAGCTGATGCTTTCGCCTTCTCTTGCATGTTAGCCTGAGAACTGACGGAGCGGTTTTTACCCGCACCCGCGGCGGTCGCAAAACTGAGGTTTTATTTTAATTGTCGCGAGACCGGCAATTTGTGCGGTCACATAGCCGTCGCAGTTAAATTTGATTAAAACTTGTACGATTCTACGGGCGGGTGACCGCTGCCGCGGGAACCGCAAACATCTGCGGACGCTGCGGGTGTAAAACGCGTCGTGAAATGTGCTCTTAATTTTTGTATATAAATCTACACTCTACAGAACCTGCGGGCCCGCAAACGCCGCCGCCGCGGTTAAAAACCGCGTCGTGAGTTCTTAATCTAAGGGCCACTTGCACATTCCCGGGTTACAGTTAATATTGAGTTAAACTTTCAAATATAAGGTGATTAAACTCTAGTTAGACGCTAACACAGTGTTAAATACTAAACCCAGGAACGTGCAAGTGGCCCTTAGAGTTATTATAGTTATATTATAATGACACCCTCGAGAGTTAGATACAAAAAGTAGTATGTCCCTTCCCCTAACTTCTAATCAATCCTTAAATTTATTACAATCGATGTAACCACGATGAAGTAAAAACTCATCATTCAAACAAACACATTTTCTTTAATCGTAATAGTAGAATTACTCAAATCGCCTCTCTTTGTATTCTTCTAAGGACCACTTGCACATTCCCGGGTTACATTTGACACTGAGTTAAACTGTCAAATATAAGGTGATTTATCCCGAGTTAGAAGTTAACTCAGTGTTAAATACTTAACCCAGGAACGTGCAAGTGGCCCTAAGTGTAATATGTGACGTGTATTCGTAATGGAGTTGGAGGCTTTTGCTGAGCCTCATTAACATAAGGCTGCCATAATTTATGAGCGTATCACCGTAGGGGGTTGTGGTGATTACTAATGCTCTTACAAATATTGCCGCGTTTGTGGGCAGCTCTTAATTTGTTGATGTACAATACAAGTAAAATTTCTAGACTATGGTGAATAGAGTTACTCCCCAAAACCAAAAAAGGTTCATATCTCTGATGTTGCTCAATACTTCACTAGTAATCTAATTATGTAAAGATTACTCAATTATTGCTCCAATATTGTCATCACCACTTAGATCCTAAATTAGTCACCTAGATAATGGCTCTCTTAGAAATGCATATCAGTGGCAAGCACGCTATGACACAAAACGAAGGAGAAGTGCCAACTGAGACAAGCAGTCGCGAAACTGTATTGCCAAGTGTATGACGGCTATATTTTTCTAACTCGCTTTTAAGAGCATTGCTCTTGTCACTGAAGCAATCTCTGTGTCGATCTTCTGTCTGCTCTATTGACTCTATTTGAGATAAAAAAAAAACACGAAAAACTGAAAGTAATCTAGCTGTACAGCATATGCATGTTTATTACTTGACATATATTTGAGCTCGATTTCTTCTTTTCTTTTTTAACCGACTGTAGAAAGATAGTTTATAAAATTGTGAGGTGGTCCCATTTTAAAGATCTGAATAGTTGGATTTAGTTTTTGCAGTTTTACTGTTCTTACCCTACCCTAATGTTTAACGTTATCTGATGACACTAAAAGTGATAATCCTAAATTTATATTGATTATATTTCACGAGCTGTGTCCTTACATAAATATTTCATGTAATTCTTGAGGGTCAAACGTTGTATTGGAATTATTGATCGAGTTGACGCCGCGTTTAGCATTTAGTTTCGGACAAATAGTTTTAAATGTCATAAGTGATCTATACTTAAAGTAAAACTGTAATCTATATATTACTACATGATGCCAAAACTTTGGACCCATTTTTACGAAAATTGCGCGGACGCAGGAGCATTAAATTTGACACACTAATAGTTTATGTGTAGGAGAAGTGCAGAACGCTAAATTTTTCAATAATAAGGCTTATAAAGTACATTAAATCAATAAATAAAACATTACCCACACTACCATGCATTTGACACACACAAACAAATATATTGATGATAACTATAAAAGATAAAAGATGGCGCACTAAAAAGTTTGGGAACAAAGTAGTTTGTCTTGAGAAATGAAGATGGCGTTCTTATCATCAAGATGTTAAAATTTATTATGGTCCAATTTCGACTAAGTATAATTGTCGAAATTACTAAATCTGCATATAAAATATGTTTTAGAAACTGTTACCTATTGGTACGTATTGTTTACAGGATACATAACCCAAAACAGGCATTATCAATTTTTGTCAGTTTGTCTGTTCACTTTTCACGCAAAAAATACTTAACAGATATTTATCAATTTTGGTGTAGTAGTAGCTTTTAGCCCGGGCCAACATTTTTGGTACCTTTTACGCCTGGAGAATCTTTTGCTCTCATCATCATCACCAGCCCGAGGACGTCTACTGCTGGACATCGGTCTCCCCCAAAGAGCGCCATAAGCCACGGTCACCAGCCGCTTGTTTTCAGCGACTCCTCGCGACTTTAACCAAATCATCAGTCCACCGTGTGGGAGGTCGTCCAACACCACGTCCTCTGCTGCGGGGCCGCCACTCGAGAACCTTTCTTCCCCAGCGGTTGTTGGTTCTGCGAGCAATGTGGCCTGCCCATTGCCACTTCAGCTTGCTGAATAGAGATTCAGCAAGCTGTTCCGCAACGAAAGAGATGGCTCTCGCACTGATTTTACATGTATTTTAGGCTGCAATGCTAGCTCCATTAGAGACGTGTCTTCATACGAAGTAGGATCCCGTGCAGCAGCTTCTCGGGATTGGTAACACCGCCGCGCCATGTTCTGTGCTGAAGGGTCGGGAAAGGAAATGGGAATGTCGAGGGTTAAACCGGTAGCTTTACACATAATATGCCCTAAAGCGGATAACCTAAAGCACAGTGTAATGTAATGTATCCACCAGTAATATCTATGGTAACTTTAGATGGTTTGTCTTTAACCACTATTACCATCTATTACCTTACTTGTTCGCAATCAATGCAAAGCTAGAATTCAGTATAATATAATACCCACAAAATCTATATTGATCTAGGTACATACTCGTATAATTAAAGATAAATCATAATTCTTTAATTAAAGATTAAAGCATATTTCTTTTTAATTCCCATTAATGACAATTATCACTTGAACATTTATAAAATAATCTCTTTCGTAGATTTAATGAAGAAAAAATAGGAAAAGGAAAGGTTAATACGACCCTTCATGTGCTTTAAGTGGTCGCAAGCTAAAACTTCTGAAGTATAAAGCTTAACTCGTTTCTACGTTAAAAACTATTACGCGGCTTATTCCCCTTTCAAATAGAAATAGGGGAACGATATATATAATAGAAGTGCCTACTTGGTTTTAAGCGATTTGATTCAAACACCCGGAAAAGTCGGCTTTTGTGGCTGACACAATCGCGACATTTCTCATAATGAGAATCGAATGGAATATAACTGTGTGTGCTAATAGCTGAATGTCGATTTAACTCCTAGTAATACAGCAAATATAATAATAATCTATACTTACTACTGATAATAATTTATACTGTGATCTAGCGGTCCAAGTGTTGGACTTGACTTCGTGAGTTACTGGTTCGAATCCCGGATCGGGCAACAAAAAGAAAATGTGGTTTTTCCAATTTTCTTATAAAAAAAGTTGTTCGGGATTGGATATGTGCCCGTTTGGCGATGACATGGCATGCCTTGAAATAGTTGGACTCTGTTTTTGCTGTTTTACTATGCTTATATATTTATAGAAATTTTTATTTTAGATTGCTTATATATTTATAGATTTTATATTTTGCGATGCTTATTTATAGAATTTTTTATTTGAGGTTGCTTATATATTTATACATTACCCGAGTCAAGCACAGGCCATCGCTCATGTACCTACCTATATAAGCAATTCAGATTGTTAGTACCTACTGCCTTACAAGCTCATCTATTAACTTATCAACGAAGTTAGGAATATCGGTCGGGAAGTTAGGAATAAATTTATTCACCTATTTTTTCCACCCACCACCCTTCCCGTGTTGCACCGGGCTCCTTTGCAGAATAGACCATCTGCCAGTACCTTTGGTGTCGCTAGGCGACGTGAATTTCTTACCATCAGAAAATCCGTCTGCTTGCCTTCCGCTATCACAAAAAAAAAACACCAATTTAGTCACCATTTTCCGTCGTCAATGGTCAAAAAAATAGTATGTACACACTGATTACCTCTTCCGTTATGTGGTAATCAAAAAACAAAAATCAATATTTTGAGTTAAGAAACGTTCTAATAATCTATCCTGCATATTATGTTAAATATGTAAAGACGTACAGACGACGGTAATCATAAAATTATTATTTCTGATAGATATGTTAAGTGATTATAATCACACGCTCTTAAGATTTTATCAATATCTGGTACGATTTCGATAGTACGCGATTAGCTACCGTATTTCACAAATATGGTAGCATACAGTTTCATATTTACATACACGCACATAAACAGAGCATGATATTATTTTCCCGAGCTGTTTCTAGTGACATGATAGCTTTCTAGGGTTCCGTACACAAAGGGTAAAAGTTTACCCTATTAGTAATGTCTGTCTGTCTATCTCCAGGCTGTATCTCATAAACCGTGATAGCTAGAAAGCTGAAATTTTCAGAAATGATGTATTCCGTTGCCGCTTTAACATCAAATACCTACTAAGATTTAAAAAAATAAAATATTAATGGGGTCCACATACAATAAACATGTTTTTTTCGGATTTTTTTGCTCAACATTAAAAACGGTAACAGGTAGATGCTTCAAATATAAACAGAATTTTAACTTGTATATAACCTTTCAAAATAAATGAGTAGTTAAATAAAGTAAATATTAAAGGGAGCTCCCATACAACAAACGTAATTTTTAATAGATAGATCATAGTAAGGAACCCTTCGTGCACGAGTTCGACTCGCACTTGACCGGTTTTTTATTTAATGGTAGAACGATGTCACCACCGCCTTTCTACAGTGCAAAAAGTATAGTTAGCAAAAAGTAAATAAGTGATGGGAAACAATGAAGATATCAAACTATAATATAAACTATAATAATAGTAAAACTGCAAAAATCGCATCCAACTGTTTCATAGATTAATTACCTTTACGCTATTTGATTTTTTTTTCAAAGTAAGTATAGCAAATAATTCCGCACTGGTCCAAAATAAATTTTATCAACATCATACTAGTCGAAAAAACTAAGGATTATTCAATGCATTCAAAATGAATGAGTTATTGAATTATCCTTAATAGTGCATAGGTACATGATTAAATTAATGAGGAATCACTTCGAAATCATGATAAAAAATAATGATCAAAATCATATTGAGAACCAATTCCTTTTTTTAGAGTCGATTTAAACTGGAAGATATTTTTTGTTGTAAAATATTGATGACGGTTCGCCTGATAGGTATAGAGACAACTGTCATATACAGACACTATTTAAGTAACTGGTGCGTCGCTATCTAGTAGCTGGGATTTAGGCTATGCTAGTCTACTGAATACCGTCGCTCCATACTGAAACACGATGTTGACGAGAACCGACAATAAACCAAAAGAACAAGAGAGTTATTCCTTGCCAGGTCGAAAGGTTCATTGTACTGCTATAATGAAAAAAAATTCTGTTAAAAGGGGCCCATAAAAAGGGGGAAAAACTATTCACAGAATCTGTATATATACTTATATACTAATATATAAAACTGAAGAGTTTGTTTGTTTGAACGCGCTAATGTCAGGAACTACTGGTTTGAATTGAAAAATTCTTTTTGTGTTGAATAGACCATTTATCGAGGTAGGCTTTAAGCTATAACATCACGCTGCAACTACTCGGAGCGAATAAATATCGGAAAATGTTAAAAAAACGTGGAAAATTATTCATGCTTGAGGGTTTCCGTTGCATGCGCTGCGAAAATGGTTCAAGATACCAAAAATATATGTATGAAAGAATTATTCCTCTTGAAATGATCTAAAAAATGTCCGCAACAGTATACGTCTATCTTTTAAATGATGCCCAAAATAACTATTCCACGCGGACGAAGTCGCGGGCATAGCTAGTAATTATATAATATTGAAACGTGCTAAGTGCAAATGAAACACTTTAAGTGAACAATAAAACACTTTATATGCTGATTGTTCACATTGGTTTTGAATGACTCTATTTAAAGGCTCCGTTTCAATCCCACGCTCTACAAGCAGCACACCCGTGGGCGAACTTGGCGAAATATTTTAACTATCGCCTACACCCGTTCTACTTATACAAAAAAAGTGTGAGTATATTTATGAATTAATGAATCATATTTAAAAGGTACGATTGCGTGTTTTGTCTTAATGTGTTGCAAATATTTGTTGTGGCCTAGTTATTAGTTCCGGAAAAAAATAAACGTAGTAAAACTGCCAAATCCGATTCCTATTATTTCGAAAGGTAGCGCATGATCTCGAGATGGTCGCTAAAATATTTTATCGACACTGGTACCGGATTGGTACGACCGCCTTACTTATTCCTACCGCCATAACGTCATGAGGTGTTCCAGTTTGGAGGGTAAGGTAGCCGGTTAACTTACTTTTGTTTGAGGCCTAACCTCGGAATGTCGTAGGTTGGCAACACACCATTACCACCTTTGGTGTCTCTAGGCGGCGTGAATTTCTTACCACCAGTAAATCCGTTTGCTTGTTTGCCTAAAAATATCATAAAAAAATAAAAACATAAAATAAAACATTTCTCGAGTGGCGGCTCCGCACTGGAAGACGATGTGTTGGTCGACCTTCCACCCGGTGGACTGATGATTTGGTCAAAGTCGCGGGGTTTCGCTGGATACAAGCGACTCGTGCCCATGTCTTGTCTTGGGGAAATCCTATGTCTAGCAGTGGATATCGTATGGCTGAAGATGATGATGATGATGATGATTAGTGATTTTGTCTATGTCGACTGCATCATTAATAATCATGCATTATCACTACATAGTATAAAACAAAGTCGCTTCCTCTGTCCGTGTGTATGCTTAAATCTTTAAAACTACGCGACGGATTTTGATGAGGCTTTTTTTAATAGATAAAATACTTGAAGAGGAAGTTTTATATGTATATTTCATAATCGTGCGAAGCCCGGGTGGGCCGCTAGTTAAGTATAATTAAAAATCACTAATCGATAATTTTAATACCGAACCACCTCGAAATCATGCCCTTTTTTTGTATGTAAGTGGGCATTACATGAAATTAGTTTGGGAACTTCTAGTCTACAGGCTATTTATTTATTTCATTTATTTATTTATGTTATAGGAAGGCAATCAAGCAGATGGATTTCCTGATGGTAAGAAATTCACGCCGCCTAGAGACACTAAAGATGGTAATGGTGCGTTGCCAACCTGAGGTCAGGATGTTAGGCCTCGAGCAAAAGTAAGTTTACCGGCTACCTTACTCTGCGAACCGGAACCAATGCGGGTGAGTCGCTGCGAAACTCTACCAACTAGTCAGATGTCACGGTGCTAGTGACGGCAAACCCATGCTCGCCTTTTACGAGCTGCCTGGCAAAAAAGGCAGATGGTCTATTCTACAAGGGAGCCCGTACCAACACAGTGAAGTTTGGGAACTTCTGGTCTAAAGGCTGCCTTATGTTGCGTCCAACCTAGTTTTACAAAGTACCTTAGCAACAAAGCTAAGAACAAACAAAGAAGTGCAAATGTTAGAAGTGATTGCGTGCTCTGACGACCGTTTCCGCGAGCTCGCGTGCTCCCCATTGTGTAACTATTGCCGTTCAATAGCCCCCGCATCTAAACAAGCTTAACAATAGCGCGTTTGACTCCCGATTTAACTAGTACATGTACGTCTGGACTCGTTCAGTACTTTGTTTAGTAAAAAGGCAAACAAGCAGACTTATTTCCTCATCGTAAGAAATTCAGGCCTCCTAGAGACACCAAAGATGGTAAGTAATGGTGCGTTGCCAACCTGAGGCAGGGATGTTAGGTCTTGAGCAAAAGTAAGTTTACTGGCTACCTTACCTTCTAAACCGTAATACGATAACAGCAAGCATTAGATGTTATGATGGCGGGAATAGATAGGGCGGTGGTACCAATAGTAGAATGTCACGGTGTTAGTGACGGTAAGACTATGCTCGCCTTTTACGGGCTGCCTGCCAGGAAGGCAGATTCAGTTGTTAAATGAACACGTTTTTTGACTTAGTTCCGACATATACATTCAGAATTTCGTTACGGAATCTCGTTACGAAAAAAACTTGAGCGCAATGAATCCATACAAAACTATGGAGCTACTACATGAATGGTTTTGGATTTGTATGGGCGAAAATTTGGTTTCGAAGTTTTAAAACCAGATTGCGTATCCTATACAAATAGAACCAAAGCGACTAGTGTTATCTCGATCATAATTACGCATATACCTAATACTTTGAGTAGCTTCTATCGGAATGCTGCGACGTATTCGCAATAAACATCTATATATTAATACGTGATGCCAAAACTTTTGACACCTTTTTAAGAAAATTGCGCGAACGGAGGAGTATGAAATTTGGCACACTTATATAGTTTATGTGTTTGACAATTGCAGAAAGCTAACATTTTACAATAATAAAGCATATATAGTACATTAAATCAATAAATAAATTATTACCCACACTACCATTTTGACACACACAAATAAATATATTGATGATAACGATAGAAGATCACAGATGTCGCTATAAAAAGTTTTGAAACAAAATAGTTGGTCTTAAGATATGAAGATGGCATCCTTATCAAAAAGATATTAAAATTTATTATGGTCGAAATTCGACCAATGTGCGACCACTAGTAAAATTAAAAATGTCAAATAATTCCGTCGGGTGTAAGAAGACGCGTTAGCAAGTAGCAACAACCAATAGCAAGCTGAACGTTTACTGGATTGGTTAAGATATTTTGTCAAAAGCCCTTAAGCAGTTCTAATGTAAACACAGCCTAAATTTTTACTGATCATCCCAAATTTTCTATCTTCTATATAGATACAGCCTGATAGTTTCATAGGTACACCTACATGGTCAGACAATAAGAGACGAATGCTACCTTTAATACTTACTATACCACATTCATTCGGAATCCCGATTCAAAATTCAAATCGACCCAAATTTCGCCCAAAAAAAACTTGTATTTGTTGTGTTTGATTTTTTCGAAACGGAATCCCGTAACAAAATTTCAAATGTGTGTGACGGGCCTTAGACGTGTTATCTTAGTATGTAGATTACCTATGCAAATACTTTAGACGTATTGTGAAGATTACTCATGCAAAAGGGTTCAGCCACAGACCACTAATGGCAGCATCAGGTTGACAAGCACTCGTCAATAGACGTCTTTCATCTGGAAATATAAATGAATTGTTTCCCAGACAAAGAGTTAAAGTAACTGTCCATAAAGGAATTCTCAGCTTTTCAACAAGGCTTAAGTTCTTACTAACTTTTCCTTTGTTCATATAAAAACTTGTATATGTACGTAACTATTTTTTTATTGTGTCAGGTAATGTCAGGGGAAGTTTCTTATAAAGGGAAAAATAATACCTTATTTTTTCCATACGCACGATTAGTACTAGTAATGTCAAGCGGCACGAAGTTCGCCAGGTCGGCTAGTCTTCGATAAAGATACAGCCTGTTATGTTTTAGGTATCTACTAGCTGCCTGTTTCGATTTCGTTAGGATCTTTTTTTTATCATAAATATCACACTATCTTTAAGTTAGATCGAACTGCACATGATTTGCAAATTTGATTGAAATTGCTTAAGTAGTTTAGGAGTTCATCGCGGACAAACAACATGACATGTGATAACTTATATATGTATTAATATATATATTAACATATATATATATATATTAAGATGTCTACCTCTACATGGTCAGATAAGGGATTAATGCTAACTTTAAGCCATGTAATGTAATCCAGGCATGTCTGCCAGGATCGGTAGGTTTGGCTCTCTACACTCTCTGCCAGCCGCGTAAGGGACTTCACGTGAAGATATGTGTGTATGTAGTTTATGGTTGGTTTTTACCATGAAAATTTTAATGTGTGAACCATAAATCCTGGCGCTATAATAAAAGGTTTTATGTGTTTCATTAAATACCAGAACACGTAACTCTTTCTATACCGTGTCCGGTGTGAAGGGTTGATTCTTATTATAGATTCGAATTGTAAATTTTGTACGTGTTGTGGTTAATATGTATTTTTCTACTATGTAGCTATTTATCGCCGCTGTGGTCTATCGGTCCAACGTCGGGCTTGACTTCTTAAGTTCCTGGGTTCGATCCACCAACATTCCTATTTATAATGTTTATGTGACTACAATGTTAATGTTTTTCGTTAAGAAAGTTACATGAACTAAAAAAAGAGAAATTAATTTTATGGCTGTATGTCAAAATAGCTGCTAATGTTACAAAATGTAACATTTGGCCGGCCATTCTGAGTGATATAATGAACTGGATCTTAGTCTAAAATTGTCAGTGTTCCGTTTATAGGGGATAAACGATTCCAGTACGAAACACATATATGGCGAGCACTGACGCTTTAAAGGCACGAATAGTTAATGTACTAATCTCTCCATTTTTTACCAGCATGCAATAGCAATCTTTCTCATCTTTGATTAAACTCGTTAAAAGTTACAAAGTAACTTGTTAGAAAGAAATATCACTGGTAGTGATTGAAATATCAACGTTCACACACTGTGGTTCTTACAACACATGTTACGAAATTACTACTGGATACAGCTTTACGTTGGTATACTACTCAAAGATGTTTGTCCACCAACGACATCGCCGAGATGTCATTGTCAAGTTTCAACAGATCAGTAGAAATCTGTTGATGGCACTGAATTCGGAAGACTCCACAATAATGATGTTTTTTATGTAATACTAGCGGCCCGCCCCGGCTTCGCACAGGTATAAACATATTTCTTTGTGTGTGTCAAATTCATGGTAGTGTGGGTAATGTTTTATTTATTGATTTAATGTACTTTATAAGTATGATTGTTGAAAAATATTGGTGTTCTGCACTTCTCCTACACATAAACTATAAGTGTGCCAAATTTTATGGTCCTGCGTCCGCGCAATTTTCGTAAAAAGGTCCGAATTTTTGGAATTACGTATTAATAGATTTCTGACTGTGTCTTCGCGGCATTATACCTTTACCAATTTTGTCTGTACATTAAAGACATTCCCGAAAAAATAATTGAGATCGGTTGCTGGATGTTTCTAAATCCAATTCGTCGAACAAGATCCACCAATTTTCTTTTGCCAGGCTTGTCACTTCCTGGGTTACGTTTAAGTGGAAGTAGTGATTAAAAAAATGATAGTAAATCTCTCTCTTTCACGTTGTGCTTTTATTATTGATATTATGGTATAATTTTTATCTCTGGAGATAGCTAGGAGGCTGGAGAGTGACATAGGCTACTTTTTATCCTAGTATATAAAAAAATAAATTTAACTTGCAGGGCTACGCTTTGTACGCAGGTGAGATATACCTAGTATAATTTTTTTTATTGTGATAAGATAGGCACATGGCTCTCAACTGGCACATCAATATTGTTTTTATAAATAAGTATACTAAAATTATAAATGCGAAAGTTTGTATGTATCTTTGTTTGTAACTTCTTCACGCATAAATTGCTGAACCGGTTTTCATTAAATTTGGCACACACATAGAGGGTGACTTGATTTAATACATAATATGATAGTTTTTATTCCGAAAAAATGTTCCTGTCCCTAACCCCTTAACCACGCTGGCAACAGCTAGTATACAACAAAACAAAGTCGTATTATTTACACGATTTATAAATTAAAAAACGGCCAAACCGATTAGGCTGGAAATTCGTAGGGGGTTAGCTTAGAACCAGGAGACGGACATAGGATCTGTATATTCCGTTCGATCATTATTAAAGTAGGAAAACCACTTTAATTTTTCCCATTCAAACTTAAGGGGTTGAAGCTCGCCGGAACAGCTAGTATTTTAATAAAACATTTATTATTAGATCATCAATTTTATTTTTTTCAGCATCACGAAACCCATCTACTTTGCCTTACTACTATAAAAACCACATCGAACATGTTGTAGATAAAATTAAAACATACTGCAGCAGTGCGTATGTGTGGGATAGTGGCGCGATTGTCACATACGAAATACAGATGCGCGTGCGCAACCCGCGCTATTCCCAGACTGCGCGGCGATCATTGCCGCTTCCGGTTATACTTCACATTGAATCATAGCGTAATGACCATATGGATGTCGCTGACTCTTGTTAATTTGGGCATTTTATGATGTGGCTAATTAAATACATTGTTCTGGTAAATTATTGACCGGAAATATGTACCTGGATTTTCCGCGCTTTTACAATAAACTTCCCGATTCTATAAAAGACCTGCCATTAAATAAATTTAAAAAAAATTGTTAAAGTGTAATTGTATAAAAAGGTTACTATACCATTGCTGAATATCTGTCGGATAAGAGTGCTTGAGATTAATTGCTCCTCATATCAAGAGATTGATAACACCCACTACACAAGCATATAATTTGCTTACTTTTGGGTTGGGTCGGTAGAGCAATTTGTGAGAATCGTGCTATTGTATTTATTGTCTCGCGGTGTTCCTTCCATATCAACACTTTGAGTGTTGCAATGTTTTTATAAGTTTTCCTAGTAGTAAAAGTTTTTTAATAATATTTTCCATTCATTTAAATGAAAAGCACTTCTCTAAAATAGTAAAATTTCAAGTCAACGGAACAAAATGAATCAGCTTTAAAAGCAGCTTTCTTTTTCATTTTAGTGAGTTGTCTTTAACCCCTCGGAAAAAGAGGGGTAATTTAAATTTGATGTGTCTGTGTGTGGCATCACAACTCATGAATGGATGATTGAAGAAAGTTGACGTGGTCGAGATGGTTCTTAGCTACATTACGTATGGGTTTAGTCGGGGAAAATTATAAAGTCGATTTAACAACGCAGACTACAGACTTCCTTGAATCATCCTGGAATTAAAAGTCTTATAACGTAAGGTTTTTCGCACAAAACGCTATACAACGCAACTTGATATTTTATTAGGGAAAGTATGAAGGTGAAAAAAATAATACACGTGACTCTTGAGTATGCACCATAAATTACTATTTTAGACTTTGATATACTTAAACAATAATATTAGTAACAATGGCCGTCTTATCGCGTCGATGCAGTTTCCTCAGACAACCTTAGATTGAAGGAAACAATTTATGAATTTAGAATTAAGGCAGGGAGGGCTTTAGTTAGTAAGCATAAATGCTCTTAATTATAAAATATAAGAATACAAAAGTCTAAAAGTGTAAAAAATAAAAATATTTAATGTTTCATTAATTACACATTGAAATGTCCAGACAAATCGAAATAAGACCAATTATACGAGCAGTCTACAACATAACATCTGTCGTCTTTCCACGGGACATTTCCTACAATATTTTGGTTTCCATGAAGTATTTAAAACGTGTAGGGCAATGACCGTTGCCATGTCTACAAATCTTACCGCCTCCCTGTCGTTAAGTCCATCAATATTGTTACTATCGTACTAATGTTATAAATGCTAAGTTTTTATGTATGTTTGTTTGTTACTTCTTCACGCAAAAACTGCTGAATCAATTTTCATTAAATTTGGTACAGACATAGAAGGTGACTTGGATTACCTCATAGGATGGCTTTTATCTCGCAAAAATGTTCGTGTGGAATCATAAACCACGCGGGCAACGCCGCGGGCAACACCTAGTTGTTAGTATTGTAAAATAAACACTTTGGTCGGAATCCTTTTTTTGTATCTTGGATAGATTACACAGGTGACATTTGGATTTTTTGTAAAACGTCTTCTGTTTCATTAATAAACACTGACTAAAGTACTCCAAGGTTTAAGTTGACATTGTGGTCTTAATTGCCCTTCACATAGATCATAACATTAATTAAAACCTTGGAGTACTTTAGTTCTATAGCTTGTGACTTGTGAACTTCGTAAGCACTCTGCCATATTCAAGTATAATTAAATAATCTGATTCCGCAACGGCACACCTGAAGCTATTTCTGCATCTTTGGTTTTCTGCCAACAGGTTGGCAATGCATAGAAAACCTGTCTGATAACCTGACTTTCATCAATGATACAAAATAAATAAAAGCGTTTCAATGATGATTTCTCTTACAGAATCCGTCCCCAAACCCCCGCGGAAGTGCTCGAGGGTTGTGGTATATGTGCGCGAGCGGGCGGCGCGGCGGGCGAGGGCGGAGTGGCCCTGGGCACAGAAAGAGCTTTCACCTTCGACTTCGCCTTCGAACCCAGCGCCAACCAGCAGGATGTGTATCAAACCTGCGTCAGGAAACTCGTGGAAGCTGCCCTCGACGGATACAATGCTACTGTACTCGCGTACGGACAGGTTAGTAATCTATATATTAATACGTGATGCCAAAACTTT
>NJDD01001505.1:124431-134618 GCA_002245505.1 Calephelis nemesis | reverse complement strand
AATCTATATCTTAATTAAAGATCAAAGATGGCGCACTAAAAAGTTTGGAAACAAAGTAGTTCGTCTTGAGAAATGAAGATAGCGTTCTTATCAATAAGACATTAAAATTTATTATGGTCGAATTTCGACCAATGGGCGAGCACTAGTTAATCTAAATATGTGAAAAAGTGGTGCTAGTTCTACTATTTATAACTCAAGAACGGGAGGTAGCTTAGAACTGGAAGAAGGACATAGGATGCTTTTTATCCTGTTCGAATGTGAGGAAACTAGGAAAAACAACATTTAATTTTTGCCCCATACAAACTGAACGGGCGAAACGAAATTCGCGCGAACAGCCGCTAGTAGTTTATGTAACAGTAAACTTAGATAGTGAAAGAGCTGCAGAAATTATTCATCTGCTTATGATTATGATTATTGTTATAATAGTTCAAACCTTACCGCTGGGCGAAACTTCTTGAAATTATTAATGAGGAATACATTTTCTCTGTTTTACCTCAAATGTTTTTCTTAAGTATCTTCACGCTCCGAAAAGGTAGACAGAGGCACAACGAGGGCACCCATGACTAGCTGAAAACACTAAGTCCCACAATGTGATAGGTGGCAAGCCTGTCACCAACCGGGCACACATTCAATTCCGAGCAAATTTGTTTTATTAGAAAATTGGAAAAACTACATTTTCTTTTGTTGCCCGACTCAGAGATTGAAAAAGGGTTCTCATCAACTCAAATCCAACACCTGGACCGCTAGACCACAGTGGCGATCAAAACATTTTTCTTAATTTAAAAAATATAGTCAACTGGTTTCGCTATTGCAACAACCTTTTGAGACAGCCTTAAAAGTGGATCCGGACTGGGGGCTGGTTATGTATCTCAGTGGCCGACTCAACATGGAAAAGTGTAAATCAAATAGCTGTCAGATGACGTCATTTGTGTTTGCTATCTCTATTGTATTTCTGTTGGTCACTGGAGATAGCAAATATAAAACAAAGGCGAGCATAGGCTTACCGTCACTTACACCGCCTTACCTATTCCTGCCGCCATAACGTCATGGCGTGTTCCGGTTTGAAGGGTAAGGTAGCTGATAAACATACTTTTGCTTGAGGTCAAACATAAGATTGAGGTCTAACCGGCCTCAGATCGGCAACGCACCATTACCACCTTTGATGTCTCTAGGCCGCGTGAATTTCTTGCCATCAGGAAATCCATCTGCTTGTTTGCCTTCCGATATCATCTATATATTAATACGTGAAGCTAAAACTTTGGACCCGTTTTTACGGAAATTGCGCTGACTGATTTCGCACACTTATAGTTTATGTGTAGGAGAAGTGAAGAACGCTAATATTTTTCAATAATAATGCTTATAAAGTACATTTAATCAATAAATAAAACACTACCATACATTTGACACACACAAACAAATATATTGATGATAACAATAAAATATCACAGATGGCCCACCATACAGTTTGGAAACAAAGTAGTTGGTCTTGAGAAATGAAGATGGCGTTCTTATTAACAAGATATTAAAATGTATTATGGTCGTTCGTTCAGTTGTTGGACTTGATTGCATGAGGTCCCGGGTTCGAATCCCGGGTCGGGCAAAAAAACAGAAAATTGGATTTTTTCCATTTTCTAATAAAAAAAAATGTTGCTCTGGATTGGAAATGTGCCCGGTTGGCGATAGGCTTGCTACCTATCACATTGTGGGACTTAGTGTCTTTGGCTAATTGTGGGTGCCCTGGTTGTACCTCTGCCTACCTCTTCGTGGATATGGGCGTGAAGATGAAGTATTATGGTCGAATTTCGACCAATGGGTGAAACCTTAGTAAAAAAATGCACGTGCAAAGTTCACTGTAAAATTCTACACAACTGTCACAGTGTACGTGTTCCAAGTTTGAATGTATCCAAATATGATTTTTCTCCCGGGTCTGAGAAACGCACGTGACTAAGAAGAAATCCGAATAAGGTCGCAAGGCATTACCTTCGTCATCGTTCGAAGACCTTTGACTCGGTTCCGCTAAAATATGGCCACCGCGGTCGGTGCAGTGCGATTGTTGAAGCAACCGGCGCCGCCTTAATTGGGGCTAACTGCCGTCTCACCTGCGCTAATTTTTAACCGACTTCAAAGAGGAGGTTATAAATTCGAATATTTTTTGTATGTTTGTTAGCGTTCACTTAGTCTGCATTGAACTGATTTTGATTTTTCGAAAAAGAATGATCAAATTGCGATGTGGTAATGAAATAACTGTAGTCGGTTTTTTACAAATTTATTTTACTTAAATTACATATTTCACGATAATATAATAAGTAGGAAGCAAGACAGGTTTGTCAGGATGGTGTGGTCTGGCACTCGATACTCTCTGCCTACCACGTAAGGGACTTGATGTGAAGATATGTATATAATGAATTGTGTTAACGTATATATTACCGTAATTTATATTAAGTAGCAGTTTCACGCAGCTTCGCCGGGGTAACTTGGCTTCTACTAAACCGATTTGGATGAAACAAAGCCTATGTCACTCGTGGCTAATGTAGCTTTCGAATGGTGAAAGAATTTTTACAATCGGTATAGTAGTTTTTGAGCCTATTCATTACAACCAAACAAACAAACAAAGTTTTCCTCTTTATATTATTAGTATGATATAATGAATATATTAACGTATATATATACCCTCAAGAAATATTGCGAGCATGTTGAGTAGGTCTAAGAATTGACCAACAACTATTTTCGGTATCCCTAAGGGTTGTTCACCCTTTACACTTTTTCCTGGAAATATTTTATATGGCAAAACAACGTTTGCCGGGTTAGCTACTTAATAAATCTAAAAATAATAAAGTAATTTAATAAATCATCAATTTAAAAAGATTTACACTAAATATATCATAGCCTAATTTGCATTTTGATTCTTACCACTCTCACTTTTATGTTACAGAATTCAGTGTTCTACAGTTTTATCATGAACTTTATTCCACCCGTTCAGTTTGTATAGGAAAAATTAACCTTGTAGTCGAACGGGATAAAAAGTATCTTTTGTCCGTCTCCTGGTACTAAGCTACCTCAACGTCAATTTTTAGCAAAATCGATTCAGCCGTACTCAAGTTATAAATAGTTTAACTAACACGCCTTTCTTTTATATATTATAGGTATTTATGTACCCAGATTTAACTTACGAGGCCAATGCAATATTTATGTAATTTGAGTTTATTGCAAAGCTTTATTGAGTGTTGTTCAGCTTTGAATATTACGAAATATCAACCATTAGAAACTAGGACGATCAAATATCTCAGTTCTTGTTAAATCTCAAGTATTTCTGTACAAACTTAGGCAATGCCCATATTAAATTGCAACAGCTGGCTGTAATTATAACCAGAAAATATTACTTTAAACGTAACAAACATCGTCACGCCTAATACTCGTCGGGGGAGACGGGTATGTCACATTATTGTCACACCACTAAGAGCTGAGAGACTTAAATTGACCGCTGTGTTTTAGCGGTTCAGTTGTTGGACTTGACTGCATGAGGTCCCTTGTTTGAATCCCTGGTCGGGCAACAAAAAGAAAATTGCGTTTTTCCAATTTCCTAACAAAAAATGTTGCTCGGTATAGGATATGTGCCCGGTTGGCGATTGGTTTGCCTCCTATCACATTGTAGGACTTAGTATATTCGGCTAGTCGTGGGTGCACTTGTTGAGTCTCTGCCTACCTCTTCGGAGATATGGGCGTGAAGATACATATTTTTTAGATTACATATATATTTTCACGCTAAGACCCTTAGGTGGTAGGCAGAGAGTATCGAGTGCCAAGTGTCACAATTTCCACAGACCGGCTAGCTTCACAGTCTACTCATCATATTAATGTCTGTCCCAATCCCAATCTCAATCGGAATCGAACCGGATCCTGTCAAGTCACCGTGTAAACTTTTTTTACAACCTTTTTTTAACGTCCCTTTGCTTATAAAGTCACTAGAACTTTCCTCGTCTTGGATTTCATTGATAGGTCCTGTTTAAACTGGTAACACTATAGCTGTTACTTGGCCCAATTCACACTTGACCGGTTTTCTAACGTTCATCTTAGACGTTTGTACGGCTGCCCAATGCCCCGACTTATGGTTTCTAAGAAGGCAAAAGCGTATTTTTTGTCGGGACGTGAACCCATCGCTCGCTAATAGTAGTCTAGTCATTAAGATAACATTATTATTCCACTATTGCTTAGCTGGAAAGTAGCAGCAGTTCGCCAGAATTGGTACCACTATTCCTATTCCTGAAGCGTCAGCGCTTGTCGTTGTTCTGATCCATTCCTGAGGTATTAAGAGATAGCCAGGATACTTGCAAACGTAACTTGAAATATCGGTCATAAATAATGACACATCAATAACATCTATGGTCTAAAGTACGCGGCCGGTTGTCTGTTAGTATCAAGCGTGCCGCTATCTTGTTTGCTGTCTTATAAAAAACATCTGGATGGCCGAGCTTTTCTCGGTATTTTTTTAATGATTCCTAGCTAGTACGATTTATCGCCCCCGAAACCCTCTACATACTAAATTTCATGGAAATCGTTGGAGCCGATTCCGAGATTCCAATTATATATATTTATATATATACACGAATTGCTCATTTAAAGGTATAAGATGTGGCTGCCCCAGTTCACGCTTGACCGGTTCTGTAATGATCACCTTAGGCGCTTGTATGGCTCCATCTTACTCATGTATATTAAAGCGGGAGAACATCCGAGACGTACATTTGTGGACGTAAAAAATTGTCAACATACAGTAATCGAGTTGCTGTGCTAGCGCAGGAATTCATCCATATTTATGTAGTTAGATGTTGCATTTGTAACGCGGCAAATATGGTTGGCCGGGAAGATAAGTTGTTGGCCTTGTTGGGATGTTCCTCTTGGAAAAGACATTAAAAATATCCTCTTTAGAAAATAAACAAACGTTTTTCATGATTTAAAGAAATACACTTAACCTATAGCTATGTAGGTACGTTAAATATGTTTTTTAAAATCATGAAAATGAATGAATGATGAATATAAATGTAAAGTGCTGATATACTGACCTGACGCTACAAAATTGTATCTTTTAGTAAGTAAACTTATCGGCTTCCATATACTGCGAACCGAAAAAAGACAGTGACAAACACTAGCGTTGTGATGCCAATAGAAGGCGCGATAGTGGTAACAGTTTGTGTTTTATTAAATATCTAGTCATATTAACTACACTGAAAAAATTATCTTCACGCCCATATCCTCGAAGAGTTGGGCAAAGACATGACCAGGGTACCCACGTCTAGCAGAAGACACTAAGTCCCACAATGTGATAGGTGGCAAGCCTATCGCCAATCGGGGACATATCCAATCCCGAGCAACATTTTTTGTTATTAGAAAATTGGAAAGCCCAAATTTTCTTTTTGTTGCCCCACCCGTGATTCGAACCCGGGACCTCATGCAGCCAAGTCCATCACCTGAACCGCTAGACCACACAGGTGATACTAACTACACTAATTCCTGTTAAAATATCTTTTTATTAACAAATATAATGACCTCTGTCTTCTCGTGGTCTGATGGCATTGAACAAACAAGGTCCTAAAGATTCCGAAGTCGTGAAACTCGAAATGTTTACTTACGACTAGCTTCCGCCCGCGACTCCGTCCGCGCGGATGTCGGTCTTCACGTGATAAAGCTGAAAAAATAAGATTTTTTTTTCTAAGGATTTTTTCAGGAAAAAAAGTATCCCATTTTATGCCCAGGATTATCCTTATATAAATATACCAAGTTTCATCGAAATCGAACCGTTGGTTTTCACGTGATGCCTGAACATACAGACAGATAGACAGACAAAAAAAAATTATCACATATTTGAGTTTGGTATCGATCCAGCAACACCCCCTGCTATTTATTTTTTCAATATTTTCAATGTACAGAATTGATCCTTCTACAGATTTATTATATGTATAGATTTCCTAATAAAAATAACTTTCGATAAGTTTCCAGTTGGCGATAGCTTTGTGATCTGTTACACTGTGGGACTAAGTAGCCCTTCGGCTAATCGTGGGTGTAGTGCTTATACCTCCGTTTACTTCTTCGATAATAGAAACTTGAACATATGTGCCTAAAGGTACGAGGTGTTTCATGACTAATGAATTTATTACATATGTACGCCGCAATAACAAGGGATTTAAAAACCCAATCACATACCTATTTACACCGTACCATTAATATATTGTCGCCTCTGTGGTCTAGCGGTCCGTGTGTTGGACTTGACTGCATGAGGTCTCGGGTTCGAATCCCGGGTCGGCCAACAAAAAGAAAATTGGATATTTCCAATTTTCTAATAAAATATGATGATCGGGATTGGAAATGTGCCCGGTTGGCGATAGGCTTGCCACCTATCACATTATGGGACTTAGTGTCTTCGGCTAGTCGTGGGTGCCCTGGTTGTGCCTCTGCCTACCTCTTCGGGGATATGGGCCTGAAGATACTTACCATTAATATATTTAGTGTCAAAGACAAAACGTATTTCTAAACAGTAGAAAATCTGTCAGCTTGTTTTTCTCCTTTAGTGTAACAATGTGGTAATTAGATCAAAATCATTTGATTATCTGATAAGCTTCTCACGCACATACGTTGACACGATATTCATATATTAATACATGATGCCAAAACTATGGACCCCTTTTTAGGAATTTTGCCCGGACGCAGGAGCATAAAATTTGGCACACCTATAGTTTATGTGTAGGAGAAGTGCAGAACGCTAATATTTTTCAATAATAATGCTTGTAAAGTACATCAAATCAATAAATAAAACATTACCCACACTACCAGGCATTTGACACACACAAACGAATATATTGATGATAACAATAAAAGATCACAGATGACGCACTAAAAAGTTTGGAAACAAAGTTCCTAGTTGGTCTTGAGAAATGAAGATGTCGTTCTTATCAACAAGATATTAAAATTTGTTATGGTCGAATTTCGACCAATGGGCGACCACTAGTATAAATAGATTTTTGCTGCAATTGTATATCGCAGCTGTTCAATATAAAAGACTTTCAATACGCCATACCTAATAATTGTGTTCTTGACCTTTTTGGCGACGAGTAAGCGATCTCGTTTTCTAGTCTACAATAAGTGCACTTAAAACAATGTCACAGTAGCGTTTGTTGGAAGAAAATACACTAGTTAGTAATCACGACTTTGTCTGCTTGATAAGATAATCATTAAAAGAAATCATTAATTAAAAAAGGGAATCTTTAAATGCAGTAAAACTGTAGAACCTACTTAGGTTAAGTAACTTACTTAAGTTTACCGGTTGCCTTACCCTCCGAACCGGAACACGTCAACGGCAAGCATTTGACGTTATGGCGGCAGGAATAGGTAAGGCGGTGGCACCAATCCGGGCGAGTCGCTGCGAAACTCTACCACCTAGTACAGTACAGTAAGTCTATGTTCGCCTTGTACGAGCTACCTAGCAGGAAGGCAGATGGTCTATTCTGCGAAGGAGCCCGGACCAACACGGGGATTAATATAAATCAGCATTAATATAAACTTGTATGTTATAGCCGTGATTATAGTATTACGTTTTGTGTCGTCGGGTTTTTAATTATACCATTCTTAATCGCATCGTAAGTAGAGAGTAGGAAGCAGGGCATGATATTTCATACGACAATATCTCATTCGCTAGTCATAACCTTTTGATTTCCGTTTCCGTGTTTTAACGAACGAAGATACTCAATAGAAACAAAGTCCACATTGCTCTTGAGAAGAAATAAACCTTTTGCCAAGTATTTGAAAATTCTGGAATAGGCCTTCATCAGAGGCTTGAAAATGGGTCATAGCCAATAAGATCATCGGCGGCAGAGTGCTGTGCTCTAAGTTATCCAGGTACTCATTGAGTAATCTGAATGTGAAGACACATATATATACGAGTACTTTCGCTAAAAAAATCAGTTTAATTTAAACTGACTGCTACGAAATTTGGCATTGGATGGTATATTCCATGATTTATAAGACCCGGACTAACACCGGGAACACGCACTAACACGGAGAAAAAAATATAAAGTATCTTCACGCCCATATCCCCGAATTGGTAGGCAGAGGCACAACCAGGCCACCCACGACTAGCCGAAGACACTAAGTCCCACAATGTGATAGGTGGTAAGCATACCTCCAACCGGGCACACATCCAATCCCGAGCAACGTTTTTTTTTTATATGAAAATTGGAAAAATCCAATTTTCTTTTTGTTGCCCGACCCGGGATTCGAACCCGGAACCTCATGCAGTCAAGTCCAACAACTGAACCGCTAGACCACACAGGCGATATATAAAAAAAATATAGCAACATGTAATCTAAGTCAGTAAAATTACAAATGTATCACGTCGTTATTTGATGTTTTTTCATCTGAAGATAGCTAATGATACCGGGATGCCTTCATAGTTCATACACATTTTATCAACATCCCACTTAAAGTTTTGAGTTATACGTAGATCACACTATAAGTTTTGCGTAACTTAAAAGAACATCTAGTTAGGACCAAAGTATTATGTTAATTGGTTTACAATATAATCTTCTTTACATTTTAAATATTTTTTCATGCGATCGATTCATTTTTTAAAACAGGAGGACCACAAATCTGAAAGCATGTTTTCTTCGTGCTGATTGAACGCTATTACTGCCTCTTCGGAGTTGGTAAAAGTAAAACCTCTGATCAAATCTTTGATTTTGGGAAAAATACAGAACCCACAGGGTGCTAGGTCAGGGCTATGCGCAGGATGAGTGACGAGATGTACTTTTTCGGAAGCTAAGAATGACTATGCTTTGTTGGCCATGTGAGAAGAAGCGTTATCATGGCGTAGGAGAATGCGGCTTTTGGGTCGTCTTTCGCGAACTTTTTCTAATACGCTGGGCAAACAAATAATAATAATAATAATTAATAATCCAACTCTCTACCATAATAATAATAATAACATTTATTTACATTTATAACAATGGTGGAATACCACTCGGTGTTAACACTCTTTTGATCTTGAAGTGGAATTGTACAGATAGGACCCGTAGCTGAGAAAATAAACGTGATCTCACTTATTTTGAAACACCCAAAACAATTAATCCACGTGTCGTCTCCTGTGACAATGTCAACAATGTTTCCGAACTTTCAATTCTTCGTGCAAAATTTTCAAAATTTGGCTCATACCTATCCCCAATAGTCCTCGAATTGTCTCATAGGTAATCCGGGGGTTTTCTTCAACTAACCGCTTAACAGTAGCCACATTATTTTCGTTGACGTCAGTTGAAGGCCACCCTTTACGAAATTTGTCATGTAAAGAAACTCGACCTCTTTCAAATTCAGCAAACCATCGCCTTGCGGTGCTCGAACAAGGCGCTTCTCTCCCAAAACCATTTTGAAAGCAAGTCTTACGGAGAAAGAGAACTTTTAATATCATAAAAAAAATCATCGCTCTAAAATCTTTTCGACTTAATTCCATTTTTATTTCGTACATAGAACTTTGATGTGTGATAAAAAATCAATTGACAAATTATTTCCCGCCAATTTTTTTTTCTTATTACTAAGAAGGTTGCAACATTTTACAAATATAACATTCGAAATTCAAATAGTTCCGAATAGCTAGAAGTGCAGAACTTTTAGTGTGCCCCATGTACTTATTAATGAATGAAATTTAGTCTAAAAGATTTATATTGATAACGATGTATTATTAAATATAACCCAAACACCGCTATTCGGATCATGGTGAAATTAAAAGGAGACGACCTTGGAATCATGACCAACATTTCCAAAAAAAGAACCATGGAAATCGGTCTAATATTGACCGAGTAATCAAGTTACAAATTTATGAAAAACTCTTGTATGTATAAATTACTCTTTGAAGTCGGTTAAAAATGATTAACGTCAAGTTTGAAATACTCAAGTCGTAGCGCGTATTGGTTATATTTCTAACTCAATTTATGTTCGGGATGGATTACCGCCTACGTCCTTCATTTGCATGGACGTGTAGCTGTTTTAAGTGTTAGCACTCGGCCTTATTATTAATTTAATTATTTATTTCAACTGTCTCGCGTTTAAATCTTCCCAGTGTTCGTCCTAGATCGAACTCTCCTGTGTCACGTACAAATATGGAAAAGTATGGAAGCTAAGCCTCATTGATAAAATTCTTATATATGTACCTT
>NJDD01001505.1:108760-124336 GCA_002245505.1 Calephelis nemesis | reverse complement strand
AATAAGTCGTTGTTGATTTTGGAATGTTTCACATCGGATCCGACAGACTGCGCTACTGTTGAAGCATTAATGTCAAGCGATACGAAGTTTGCTGGGTCAGCTAGTATAGATATAAATATCTGACAAAGTAGACATACATGTTATATTGATGTGTGACATTCCACGATCAAATCGCTCGGTTATTATCCGAGGGTGGTGTCAAGGATCTCCGAAACTGGCGTGTTTTTATGACAAGGATAATGAATATGAAGGAAGCCAGAAAGGTCTGCAAGGTTCGTGAGATTTGGCACTCGATACTCTCTGCCTACTCCTTAAGAGACTTGACGTGAAGATATGTATGTATGTATGTAAATAAAATATAATCGGGAATTTCTTAGAAAGCAGCTTTAATTAAAGACAATTAATACACTGGACAACAAAGGACTACTGTAAATAATTTTGCTTTATTTGGTTTTTGGGTCGTCGAAAAACGGTTCTGTGGTTTGAATATGCACTGGGTTTTTATATTTGCTGATTATCATA
The DNA here is from genome assembly GCA_002245505.1 of Calephelis nemesis. Taxonomy (NCBI): domain Eukaryota; kingdom Metazoa; phylum Arthropoda; class Insecta; order Lepidoptera; family Riodinidae; genus Calephelis; species Calephelis nemesis. The sequence goes on along the minus strand of NJDD01001505.1, from coordinate 123,814 downwards.
CAATAACGTTTGTCTCACAGTATTTTTTCTGAGGAAATAATTATTTCTTGTATTATCCTAGCGTAAGACTTATGTAGACTTAACCGTTACTAACTGAAGATGTTTGAAAATCTATATATATAAAAGAGAGTGGTGTTAGTTACACTATTTATAACTCAAGAACGGCTACACCGATTAGGCTGAAAATTGGTAGGGAGGTAACTTAAAACCGGGAGAAGGACATAGGATACTTTTTATCCTGTTCAATTGTGAGGAAACTGGGAAAAACAACATTTTAATTTTTCCCATACAAACTAAACGGGCGGAAGGAAGTTCGCGGGAACAGCTAGTTATATATAAACTAGTTGACCCAGCAAACGTCGTATCTATTGACATTTATGCTTCGACAGTAACGCAGTCTGTCGGATCCGATGTGAAATATTCCAAAATCAACAACTACTTATTATTAAAAAAATAATTAAAATAACATTTTCCAGAAGCCCAAATTGTGAATCTAAACCATTCTCGTATTTCCTTGAACACACACAAAAAGTTTCATCAACGTCGGTCCAGTCGCCAAGGAGTTCAGTGACAGACACACGAACACAAGAATTATGTATATAAAGTTGGATTTTTTTCACTTAGTAAATTTTCAAGATCATTATTTTCAGGATGTGACAACCCATCGCTTGCTACTTCAACTAGTTACAGTCAATCAGCTGTGGTGGGAAAAGTTTGCAATGTAATTAATGACATAATCCTACTAATATTATAAATGCAAAATTTTGTATGTATGTATGGATGTTTGTTACTCTTTCAAGCTCCAATGACTGAACGGATTTGTCTAAAATTTAGAACACGGATAGATTGTAATCTGGATTAACATATAGGCCACTTTCAATCCGAATCGCACAACGGGTTCCTGAGAATAAGCGGGATAAGCTGCACACAACAGCTAGTTACCATATAATTAGTGTTACACCTAAACATAAACCGTCATATTAATAAACACGGCGTAAAGTACGCCAAGGTTCAACCTCGTATTATAGTCTTTATTACAATGTAATACAGACTAAAATATCAACTTAATCTTACTCCTTCGTTAGTCCATGTTTATTAATAAGACGGAAAAAGGTTTTGATTTCCTATTGGACTAAGTCACATCAAAATCTAAAATCTTTTATTTTTGTGATGAACTTTTAATGATCCATTTCCGGGTCTGGGTGTTGTTAAATTTATTCTCGTTTACATCTAAGTATTTATATGTATTAGAATAGTTGATTAACACCCATAACACAAACATATAATTTACTTACTTTGGGATCAGATTCAACTTGTGTTATTTTGTTCAAGGTAAATTTAATTACATTTTTTATACTTATTAACTTTTCTTTCCACTGCTTATTATCTTTTTTTCAATTTGGAGGTTAGGGGTAATCGGCAAACCTACATAAAAGGCTAATAACAATCCATTTTCAAGTTTAAAAGACAATTTGCTAACCGCGCTACCCCTAGGCATTTTGCAATTATTGCCAATGAAAAATTCATTTGTTTTCTTTGCTTTTAGTGTCAAAAAAACATGACTCCCTTTATTAGCTATAGAGTAAAGATGATGTGTTTTTAATATCATAAGAAAATATGTCTATTTTCATATATAATAGAATTAAATAAAATATTTTGTATAAAACATTTATCTAGAAAGGCTTACCCATTCTAGAAGTATCATAAATGGAAATGTATGTCACGCTTTCACGGCTAATCTCTTCGACAGGTTTTGATGAGATTTGATAATCATGTAGTTAAAGATCTAAATGCAAACGTAAGTTATTTTTTAAACAAAATAAACCCCGGTAGTACTAAAATGGTGGATGAGAGTTTGTATAATTTGAAGTTCACCAAAGCTGTTGTCTGAAATAACTATTTATTTTATGATGACGAAGTCGCAGGTGAACAGCTAGTTCTCATTAATTTCGGGCTCCCGATATTGACAACACTCGAAAACTCGCAAGAGTCACGTCTTTACTGAGTAGTGCTTGCTTCCTTTGTAGGCTTGTTAATGAGGCTCTACCAATTAGTACCGCAGCCGAATTCCAATCCGCCCACTGCCCTTTATAATTGATTTTCAAAAAGGTCTCAATGTTATGATTTGCATGTGGCATACGAATGGCATTGGTTTGATTGTGAAGGCGTTTTTGCGAGGGATTACCAACCTTATCACCGCCTATTACGTCTGTATTTTGTTCGAAGTCCTCGTACCTTGCCCGGCCACCCACGTGTCCACTGTCCAATCATGGCTTCTGATCAGCTATTGCATTTTTCCCAAAGTTCGCTCACCTTGCATTTGACAGTAATGAATATGCAGACAGGTTTACAGTTTGACCCACAAACTCGTGGGTCGCGGCTTCGATTTCCGCCCATTGATGGTTTTATAGTATTAAGAATTAGTGAAATAAGTTTTATTTTTATGCACCTGTTGACTTTGTATTTTAGATCTCTCTACGTTCAATGTTTAAGTATTAATCTTCAATGTTACTAACTATTAAATTTTAAAAGTTATTAGATACTTAAGTGACAGAGTCTGTTTTTAAAATCAACCTTTACATTAGATGTCTATACCTATAATAAATATATCTTTACTCATACATATATCAACGTCAAGTTCCCCCTGCATCGTATGAAGAGAGGATTAAGTGTACAAAGTTCACCGTATCGACTAGTGTATAAATATGAAGTATAAAATCATTTTTGCACAGTAATACTTGAAATATATAATAAATATAAATTATGGCTTAATAATGCAATTGCATTATTAAGTATAACCTTAATACCATTTTGCAATCACTACATAGTATAAAACAAAGTCGCTTCCTCTGTCCGTATGTCCCTTGGTATGTTTTATTTATTTATTTTTAATAGATAAAGTGATTGAGGAGAAAGGTTTTATGTATATTTTATTTGTTAAGTATAACCCAAATGCCATTTGCAGGGTCTTGATCAGATTTATGTAGGACCACCTACGAATTATGACTAGTTGTTGATAAAGTTGTCATCAAAATGTATTTATAATTGACGGAGTAATCACATAACAGACAGACGAAAAAATCAAATGATTTGAAATCCTCCTTGTTGGAGGCGGCTAATTATGAAATAGCATGTGACGCAAAGTCATTATAGTCGATTTTAATGGAGCGAGAATCTTACTTTGCCGTAACACAATTTTAACTGACACGGAAGGCAAACTAAATACTGCCGTGTTTTTTTTGTCAAGTAGCTGTATTTGTTATATATAATAACTTTGTAAAAACTATGATTTGTACACAAATATGTACAAAATAGGTAATGAATGTAAATGAAGCCAGACAGGTTTGTCAGGATCGTGAAGTCTGGCACGCGATACTCTCTGCCTACCCCGTAAGGTACTTGGCGTGAAGATATGTATGTATGTTTTTTATGATATGGGAAGGCAAACAAGCAGACGGATTTCCTGATGGTAAGACATTCACGCCTAGAGACACCAAAGGTGATGATGATGCGTTGCGAACCTGAGGTCGGGATGTTATGCCTTCAGCAAAAGTCAGTTTACCGGCTACCTTACCCTCCAAACCAGAACACGTCATGACGTTATGGCGGCAGGAATAGGTAAGGCGGTGGTAACTAGTACCAATCCGGGAAAGTCGCTGCGAAATTCTACCACCTAGTCAGATGTTACGGTGCTAGTGACGATAAGCCTATGCTTGCCTTTTACGAGCTACCTGGCGGGGAGGTAGATGGTCTATTCTGCAAAGGAGCCTGAACCGACACGGAACATTACTTATTACATAAATAACGCTCATTTTTTGTGTAGTAGCTGTATTTGTTTTGTATAATAACTTTGTAAAAAAATTGAAGATACATGCTACATACGCTTATTTATGATACTGAATTAAACAAATTGTTTTAATTAGTACAATATGGCTTAGTTGATGAATATAATATTTTAGTAGTACTGATTTGAATCAACTGTTATTCTATACATGTAAAATAACATCCTGACTGACTGATTCATCATCGCCGAGCAAAAACTGTTCGAGTTACAGCCATGAAATTTGGTGAGTAGTGGTATCGTCACGCCCATATCCCCGAAGAGGTAGGCAGAGGCACAACCAGGGCACCCACGACTAGCCTAAGACACTAAGTCCCACGATGTGATAGGTGGCAAGCCAATCGCCAGCCGGGCACGTTTTGTTGAGTAGATACCCACTAAATATAGAATTTTGGAAATTCTACCCCTAAGGGGTGGAATAGAGGTTGAAAGTTGGTAAGGAAGACCGTCATTTGGCGTTTCTGGAAATTCTACCTTTTAGGGGGTGCAATAGAGGTAGAAAATTTGTATGGAAAATCGTCATTTTTAAGTTAGAAACATAAAAATTTATTTTTGAGCTACTTATTAAAAATTATCAGATACGTACTTAAGCGTTTCTGGAAATTCTACCCCTAAGGGGGTGAAAAAAACTGCCACGTGAGCAAAGTTAGATACGGCATTTATAACTTGAAAACTCCAGGGTGTATGTTAAAGACATTTGATTTTTAGATTTGTCTTAGCCTTGAATTTGAGAATTTAACGATTAAAAAACATTTTAAAATAAACTGGAAAAAATTTATTCGGACTAAATTTGGAAAATTTAAAGACACAATAAATTTTAAACCACGCAATCAATTCTAGACGTACATTAATTCGGGTTTGTAAAATTAAAAAAAATATGTGATCATCAATAAATCTCTGTGTTTAAATTGTTTCCAAAGTTATTTCAATATCTATCTTCCGTCCTGCCTGGCAGCTCGCGGGAGGCTAGCGAAGGCGAAACGGGTAATTACCACCAAGACCACTGCTGGTAGAGTGCTTTGCTGCAACTTGTCCGCGTAGGGAGCAACCACCTTACCTATACCTACCGCCATAATGACAATGTATACTTGCACAATAGGTCATTCATCCCAGCCTCAGGACAGCGACGCACCTGTAACATCTGTGATGTCTGTAGGCCATGGTTTTCTTTTATCACCAGAAGAGACTTGTGCTTGTTCTCTGATCTCTGACATAAAATCTCTGAAGTAAATGCGAATGTTTGTCTGTTTGTTTTTGAGTAACTCCTTCACGCAAAAACTGCTGAACTGATTTTCATGAAATTGGTACACATATTGGGGAGGATGGATTAACACATAGGATAGTTTTTATCCCGAAAAAAATCACCACGCTTCACCACCACCGCGGAGGCAACGCCGCGGGCAAAAGAAAGTAAAAACATAATTCAAACTTAAATTTTATTTTATCTCATTAGAATCTTCTCCTTACAAAAATTAACACAACAAACAAAGAAACAACGAAATAGAGATAATTTATTAAATTATTTATTTAATTCATTATAAATTTATTCTGGAATTTTAAGTACTTCTCCGTGTTTGTTTAGTTGACTAACATCCCTAACACAAGTATATACGTTTCTTATTTTGGGGTTAGATTCAATCTCTGTAATTTGTCTAAGGATATTTGTTATTTTTACAAAATCTGTGTGTATTATTATCGATAATAATCGATGTTTCAGTAACTAATCTCGATAATACAATCTAATAATTTTATTGTGTTAGGGTTCAATCATTTTGTGTAATTTGTCCAGACGTGTTTATTTAACTTATGAAACTACTAGCGCGCACGGTTATGAAATATACATAAAATATACATAAAACCTTACTCTTCAATCACTTTATCTATTAAAAAAACCGCTTTAAAATCCGTCGCCTAGTTTTAAAGAATTAAGCATTACAAAGGGACATAGGAACAAAGGAAGCGACATTTTTTATACTATGTGGTGATAGTGATGTTATAAAATTGTTTTATCCCTTCTCCCTCTAAGTTAGAACGTTTTTTGCCTGCCTAGAGCTGCAAAAACGGCAAGATTTACAACATAACTAACACCTTGTCCGTTAATTGGTATTAAATTGGGGACTATTAAAAAAGCTGAGTACAAAATAGTCTCTTTAAGGGGCGTCCATTACTTACGTGAAGGATTTTTTCGTGCATCCCTCTCTTAGTGAGATTTGGCGCAACAACCTTGTCTATCCTTAAATTGTATGAAAGATTTTTAATTTTTTTTAACTATATGTATGTACTCTAAATGTACATGTAATTTAAATAATATCAACTTGCCGTGAACGTTTTCAAAAACCTTAAATGTTAGTAAAGATTTTTTCGCCATTTTATTCATTTTGTTGCAGAAAAAAACTATCCAGTAATTGTGTGAACCTTCTTCTCCCTCTCCGCTTTTTTATGATATTAGAAGGCAAACAAGCAGATAGATTTCTTGATGGTAAGAAATTCACGCCGCCTAGAGACACCAAAGTAAGTAATTGTACATTGCCAACCTGAGGCCTGGATGTTAGGCCTCAAGCAAAAGTAAGTTTACCGGCTACCTTACCCTCCGAACCGGAACACGTTATGACATTATGGCGGCAAGAATAGATAAGGCGGTGGTACCAATCAGGGTGTCGCTGCAAAACTCTACCACCTAGTCAGGTGTCACAGTTTTAGTGACAGTAAGCCTATGCTCGCCTTTTAAGAGCTACCTAGCAGGAAGGCAAATGGTCTATTCTGCAAAAGAGCCCGGACCAACACGGGGACTTTAATATATCTCGTAATTGACGTCCTGTTACTATTTCTTATCTATACATAGTATAAAGCAAAGTCGCTTTCCGCATCTGTCTGTATGTATGTATGCTTATATCTTTAAAACTACGCAACGGATTTTGATGCGGTTTTTTTAAATAGGTAGAGTGATTCAAGAGGAAGGTTTACATGTATAATAAAATGCTTCAAATATTAGAGAACGACTGACAATTTCAAGATTTCTAATGCGAAGTCGTAAATAAACATTTTTTTTTACGCTTGCATTGCAAACGCTGGCTGAACTCTATGAGATAGATCAAATTATTGTACTAAGTATTGTTTACCTTAAAAAGGTCTACAAAAACATTCGCGATGGTATATGTTTTACTCTTGGGGATAACTTACAATAACCAATTTTTATCCTTTACTTTTTCATAAATCATGGCTTATTTACGTAGCGATTTAAAGCAATACAGCATGCATTCTTATTTAATTAAGTATCTTAAATAAATTTTACATTTAATATAGAACAACATAGCCCATAACATCATGTAAATCAAACGAATAGTTTCGGAGATATTACAGGTTTAAAATATATGGGCCGTCGCGGTTGCGGCGGTACCAGCTGGCCGCGGTGCGTGCCTATGTCTATAAATAGCGCGACGAAACACGCGCCTTTTTCATAGGATTTTGTAATTTGCCGCCGCGTCTTTCTGTCTGTCTGTTCGCGATTTACTCGAAAAGTACTGAACGGATTTTCATTCGGTTTTCAACAATAGATAGAACAATTCTTGAGGAAGGTTTTAATGTATAGTAAGTTTATGTTTTGTACAACCCAACGATATTACAATGATATTGTTTCAATATGTCGGCAAAAAATAAGCCGATCGGGAGCTTTCCTCGAAAACGCTGCCAAAAACTTTTGCGTTTTCACAAAACAATGTATGGTGGGATTTTTCTCTTCGATAGATCTCAAAAAAGTAAGCAGTGGTATATGTCTATCTTTAAAGAATAACCCACAATAACCGTTTTTTGCGTTTACAAAACAGTAAAATGAAGGGTTACTTTAAAACATATTTTTAACAATACATGATTAACCCTTAATCAAATAAATCTGTTAGATACGTTATGCGTGTAATTTTGATTTAGAAAAAAAAAAAAACTAATGAGTTATCAAAAAGTTAAAATCTCCTTGCGCGAAATTAAATATGGTTGAAGCGTAGCAAAGACATGCGCGCTTACTGCATCCATCCATACTGACATCCAGACATACTCACAAACTTTCGCATTTATAACATTAGTAGGATTTTTATTCTTGAATAACCGAAGCGAAGCGAGGGCGGGCAGCTAGTAATATATAAAAATGAATCGCTAAATGTGTTGGTAAGCGCATAACTTCCGAACGACGGGACCGATTTAACTAATTCTTTTTTTATTGTATTTGTTATTACCAGGAGAAGGTTATTATGAAAAGAAATACCAGGAAAGAAAAATATGGAAAATATTGAAATAAAAAAATTACTTCAATATTTTCCATACTGAACGGGTGAAACGAAGTTCGCCGGAGCAGCTAGTTCCAAATAGTTATTTGAATCAAGCACTTGTACTGTTTCACTTCTAACTTGTTTATACGACTGGGTTCGTGTTTCATGATTAGGGCTTACCGCTAAACCCCTATCATTAGTCGAAGAAATAGGGGTATCATTACCTTATACCGCGCACTCGTATTAAGGCTAGCTTACACTGTGACATTGCTCGAAATACATTGGATTATGGATATATCGTGTGTCCATGTGAGATGGCAGGTGTAATTATTTGTGAAAAGATATTGTTTTTAACTGGTAAGGAATGGTATTATTTTTTAACGAAAAAAAAATTTTTAGTTTTTTCTTATTTGTTAGGTCTAATCCCAGTAGTAGATTTGTGAAGTACTATTTTTAAGACGTATCAAATAAAGCTTAATCGCAATAAATAAAGTTAAAAATTTTAAGAGGTCCTATAACTACCTTCCACCTTCATCGTCATCTCAGCTCCATTATACATAATATACATGTATTATAAGATTTCATTTTCATCGAACTTATACTATCAGTTAAAAAGAAAAGATGAATCTTTTCTTTTTAACTGATAAGATAGTAAACATGCGAGTGGCTTAACCGTCGTTTATAGAAATCATAGATGTTACTGGTGCGTTGCTGTCTTATTAACGGCATCTTAGGCTACATGTGTAACGATCAATATTAATAACCAGTCTAAGATTATAATTAGCTATTTTAGATCAGTTGCCAGGTAAGCGTTGTTATTTCTCAATAATCTACAAAAATATCTTAGCAAAAAAACTGTAATACGCCTATCTCTATCGGTAGATAGGTTATTAATATTGTTCCTAAGTCGACCGGCTACTTTAACCTCTAGCATGGAACACAACAATGGCGACCATACGGATCGATCCGGAAAACTGCTGTACAGCACTTAACAACCTAATTAAAATGCTAATTGTAATACTGCTGATACATGGAGTGCCATTATAGAAGTCAAGTACAAATGTACTAATGTAATGGGTGACTTAATCGCTTTATCTATGTATAAGTCGGCGGATATCCGACGATTAAGCGTCCCTTTGTCGTTTCTTATTGTGTAAATGCGGGTTATATGCTGCTTATCTACTGTTGCCTAGTAGATAAGTAAGTAGACTAATAGTTAATATGTACTTATTAGCTTTGTTAGTAGTTATAGTTGTTTGCTGCCATATTATTATAAATAAATATAAATATCCCTGGACAAGTTACACAAATTGTATCTAACCCCAAAGTAAGCTAATTATATGCTTGTGTTATGGGTGTTAGTCAACGATACTATTACATAGAAGTACTGAAATACCCAGACCCGGAAATGCAGACATCTAAATGTTCATCAGACAAATGCCTGCCCCCGTCGGGAATCGAATCCGAGCCTCGCGGTTCGTCGATGCAGTTAGGCGAGTACGCTAGCCACTCGACCAACGAGGCAGTCAATAAAATAAATATTATAAACTAACAGTAAAAGTTGTGATTTTCATACAAAATCAACCCTCAGATGATTGTAGTGGAGATGAACCCCATAGTCCTCTGGGATTCATTTTTATAAATAAAGTAACCTATGTCCGAACTCGGGTCTTTGACTATATGGTTATATAATTACATCAAAATCAGTTTACTGGGTTTGCCGTTAGGGTAAGAGACAGAAAGACAGTCAGACTTTTGCATTTAAGTTTCATTATTTCTTCATCTTCATACTACTACGGAGCTTTGGTGTGGCATATTTTTTTGTGTGTTAAGAAAGTTAGAAAGCTGGTTATATAGAAGATATGTTTTTGAAAAAGAGGGATGTTATAAGTATGACGTAACTGTGTGTATCTGTTTCTCTGTGGCATCATAACTTTTGGACGGATGGACCGAATTCAATGCGATTTTTTTATTTGAAAGATAACGTGATCGAAATGGATCTGAGCCTCATTGCATGTCGGTTTTGTCGGGGTTTATTATTACATTTTAATGTTAGCTTCCGATATCTAAACCCAATAAACCCAAACCTATTATCATCTTTTAATTTTGATCCCCGTGGTTAATAAGGCTGTCTAAAATTCACTTCACTTTTTGTAAGTTAATACAAGCTGCTTAAGGGGCCATATACGCTAAAATACGTCAGCAGTTTACTGTTTTTTTCATACAAAGCAGTCATGGATCTTGCTGACAAAAACACACAAGATTAACATGAATATGCTTTACTAGACTAGTGTTTCCAAAACACGATTCATTTCACTTTGCTCGATAGAAAAAAATCAAAAAGTTAACCCTTTTTTGACAGCAAAACCCAACTGTCTACTTCAATTATGAAAATATCGACACAAGATTTAACGTAAACATAGATAAGTACTATACCTAAAAGATAAGTGTTTCAGTTTTATACTTTTTTTCAAATTATTTTTATAGGGTCAAAAATAGTGATTTGTCGCATAAGACGTTTACTTTAGTGCGCCATTGTTCATAGTAATCATGGAACGAGGGAGCGAAGTGATTGGCTCTTCTGGCGGACTGAGTATGGGCCTTAAGATTTACTTACCTACAAAGCTGTAAGGCTTTGTGTTGACAAACTTGATCTAAATCGCGGAAGATAAATAGCAATATAATAATCGAAATACCTACCATAGTTACGTGTTTGCCCCGTAATCTTATTATAATGTAATTTTAATTGATACATACGCATTTGGAGCTAATGCATATAGAAATAAAGTCCGTATTGGGCTGGCATGTTTGCATGGTAAGCAAGGACTTGTATGGCACCAGCGAGCGCCAACCACCGTATATGGGAGAGGCGGTACCCGCTTCTGATGTATGTATGGTACTGTTTCATTTCCTACATATTAATGGGATAGTGTAGTGCTGACTTTTCTCTTGACGTTTAGCTAATAAGATCTGTAAGTAGAAATCTAATAGCTAAGAGGACTTAAACGTTAATGTGATCTAAAATTAGGGTAATTGTTCTGTTGTTAAATGCTTTAAAGATAAAAATACTCTTTGTAATGTTTATTTATAATGTAATGTGTACTCAAACAAAATTTTCTCGTATAGAAATTCTTGTTTAAATCCCAATTTGTGATGAAACGCCATCACTTTTTTACTGAATTTAAAAAGCAAGATGATCTGAAATCGACTATAACTTTTGGTTTGTTTGCTACGCGGATACTACGTCATTTGTTAATGTTTCTTTTGTAATGTACACTACGATTTATAGCCTAATCAATGATATGTAATGATGAATAATAATTGATTCATCGTTTTTTCAATTTTACTTTTAAAAATGTACTAAATACATACTAAAATCAAATTTTAGAGGTTTTACTGCGTTCAGATTGCTCGTAGAAAATTTGTTGGCGGTCTTGTGCAGTTTTGTCTATTATAGCTTACCAAATGGTCTGATTACTACGTGTGTTAAATGTGAAGTCCGGGACGCGTTTACTGTGATACGTACGCGCAATTTCCTGACCAGCTTTAATTAATTACTTAAGCCCTCATCTCTTACAAGATAATGCAAAATCTCATTACAAACTTTAATAAATACTGAATTATAATAGCGGGAATTGGAAATCGAGCATTAAATATGCTAAACCTTCGCTTACAAACTTCTATTTTCATCTGTGTTAAAACGTTTTGTTTATTAAAATTAGTTACGAAAAAAGATTTATGTCAGTTATTAAACTGAGATTGATGGGTATTAACCCATAAAGACGCTATTTTCAAAGTACACTTCATGTATTATACCATTATCTATTACAAGTATTTCATTCTAAATACATAGTGCAAACAAAATCCTAGCGCTAAACTATCTAACAGTTCTACTTTTGTGCGTGGTTCCTGTTAAAGTGGTAAGTGGTAATGAACGTGCTGCAGGGTCGTATGACGTGTGTGACATAACGTAGGACTCAAAGCCAACCTGTGTGGTGGGCCTTGTGGTAGCGGCGCCCACACATACTCATAACTTATGCGTAACGCGTTTACTTGTGTATTATGTGTGTATGTAGTTCACACGGACTGTGATATTTTCGTAAGTTTTTTTTATGGTATTGGAAGGCAAAGATGCAGACGGATTTTCTGATGGTAAGGAATTCACGCCGCCTAGAGACACCGAAGGTGGTATTACCACCGTGGTAATGGCGCGTTGCCAACCTGAGGGCGGGATATTACACCTAGAACAAAAGCAAGTTTACCGGCTACCTTATCCTCCGAATCGGAACACGACAGCGGCAAGCACTAACGTTATGGTGGCAGGAATAGGTAAGGCACTGGTACCAATCCGGGCGAGTCACATTAAAACTCTACCACCTAGTCAGCTACGTCGTTAGTGACGGTAAGCCTATGCTCGCCTTTTACGAGCTGCCTGGCAGGGAGGCAGATGATCTATTCTGCAAACTAGCCCGACCAATACGGGGCATTTTATAACATACAAATAGGCAATTCTCCTAACGGTAAAAGACAACCGTTGCCTATAGACCGAAGATGTTACTAGTGCGTTGCCAACTTATGACCATCTCGGCCAGTTTTAGAAGTTAGACATGTGCAATACTATTTTCTACCCAACCTTTCTTGAGAACCTTGAGAAATAGGCGGAATTAACGCTAGGATGGTTATAAGTGTAACAAATATTCATCAGTCTCATTAACCTACTTCAATCATTTTTGTCATAAATGCATTGCTCTATTACGCTTTTACAATCTAGATTTCCATACAGTAGAGTTCGTCACGAAATATCGTCCCCACGTTCTCCGGTCACGTGTGCGTGAATGAGGTGTGCAAATAAACCAATAAGCTGGTCAACTTGTTACGCAACCACACGAAGGCCGCGCATCAAGTAAACATCTAACCTGATCACGTATCTTTTATGACCGTGACCTTGCAACTTTATTATTTATTAATTGCCATGCTGTCTATAAATATTCACGTTCGGAAAAAGGACATGGGATACGATTTCAAAACGTTATGTACTTGTCAGATTGAAAAACTTTATATACTTGGCAGATTTCAAAACGTTATGTACTTGGCAGATTTTAGAACGTTATGTACTTGGCAGAATTCGAAACGTTATGTACTTGGCAGATTTCAAAACGTTCTGTACTTGAAGGACATGGAATACATATCTAAGCTTGGCAGATTTCAAAACGTTACGATTTGGCTACCTTAAAGAGGTTTCTATAAATTTTAAAGAAAGAAAAAATTTCGCCCCAGACAGGATTTGAACCTGTAACCTTTCGTCTCAAGCCAACGAAAACTCTAACCAATTGAGCTACTGAGGATTCAAGTCCCGTGGAGAAATTTTTAATTCCTTTCTTACCCGTTGACGCGGGTAGTTATGTCCTGTAGATACACAGTTCCATGTACCTACTAAATGAGTTCATCATTACGGATGAAATTCACATTTATAATGGCCATAACTTCCGTTTCTCTTAACTTTTCTTTCTTTAAAATTTATAGAAATTTAACCCAAGTACAGGGCAAGTGCTAAAGAATAAAAATACCTTCATTACAAAAAATCTCATGATGCGAGCACTACAAATGTCACCAGAATACCTAGTTAGAACCTGTAGATGTAGGTTTACAAGTTGAATAAATCTATATGAGAATACTTATTTCACTTACAAAGGTTTTGTATACTCGTCTATTAAAAACCAATACTACAGTGATTAAAAATCAATTAGAATTATCAACGCGTGGCAACAATAATTGCAGCGTTCTCGTCATAGAGTAAAAAAGTATCTTCACGCCCATATCCCCGAAGAGCTAGGCAGAGGCACAACCAGGGCACCCACGACTAGCCGAAGATACTAAGTCCCATAATGTGATAGGTGGCAAGCCTATCGCCAACCGGGCACGTTTCCAATCCCGACCATCATTTTTTTTATTAGAAAATTGGAGAAATCCAATTTTCTTTTTGTTGGCCTATCCGGGATTCGAACCCGAGACCTCATGCAGTGAAGTCCAACACTCGGACTCGGACAGAGACGATAAAAAAATATTTAAAAAAAACACATGATTCGAGCACTATAAATTTCTCCAGAATACTTAGAACCTGTAGATATGGTTTACAAGTTGAATAAATCTATATGAGAATATAATATTCCACTTACAAAGGTTTTGTAATACTTATCTATTAAAGATTGAAAAGCAGATACAATGCGAATGTGGATGGATGTAGGTACCCGGGGAGACCAAGGCTGACATTTCACGATCAGATCAATCGAGGATGGTATCAAGAGTCTCTGAAACCGGTGTGTTTGTATGAAAAGGGTAATGAATGTGAAAGAAGCCAAACAGGTTTCTCAGGATCGTGAGGTCTGTCACTCGATACTCTTTGCGTACCCCGTAAGAGACTTGGCGTGAAGATATGTATGTATCTATTAAAAACCAGTACTACAGTAATTAAAAATCAATTAGAATTATCAACGCGTGGCAACAATAATTGCAGCGTTCTAGTCATAAAGTAATAAAACAATAACTACGATTGAATATTGAATCATCTATTGACGGCATTGTTTATGGTTGACAGCATTACAAAGTAAAAAGGGTGATGGTTTGATAGTAAAAGGTATAAAAGGCTCATTAGTATTCTTTGAAATTTCTTAACATTTTTTTTATCCTACTCTTCGAACCGTAACGTGATGAATTTGTCCTTCTTTCAACCGACGAAAAAAAGAGTAGGTTCTCAATTCAACCCGTGTTTTTGTTGTTGTATGTATGTTACTCGATTATTCCGATGTATGTGGACAGATTTTCAAAATTGTTTTTTAATTGAAAGCCTATACTCCTGCGGTGGTCCCTTTATAATTTGGTCCAGGTCTACATTAACATTAATGAGAAAACCACATATGTTCCAAATTTGAAGTCGGTTTTTTGCAGTTTTACTGC
>NJDD01001505.1:88305-102304 GCA_002245505.1 Calephelis nemesis | reverse complement strand
AAGATAAGTGTTTCAGTTTTTATACTTTTTTCAAATTACTTTTATAGTGTCAAAAATAGTGATTTGTCGCTTAAGACGTTTACTTTAGAGCGCAACATTTCATAGTAATCATGGAACGAGGAAGTGCGGTGATTGGCTATCTGGCTGACTGAGTATGGGGCCTTAACGACTCGTTTAGTTTCCAACATGGTGAATTCCAATCTGGATCTCATCGGATACCTACAGAATTCATATTCACATTGTATAGTTGTTTTGTTTATGCGTAAAAGAGTTATGTATAAATAACTATAAATTTGCTAAAGTCATAAAACAGAAAACAATGCAAAGTAACAATCAAGTTAATGATTCACTCTTATCTCTTAAACTTACTTTAAGAAGACATTCTAAACACAACTTACTTTTGTATATTTTTCTACACATTTAGATGTTATTTAAATACTAGGTGGTATTTACGAGGTGGTAGAGTTTCGCAGCAACTCTCCTGGATTGGTACCGCCGCCTTGACTATTCCTGCCGCCCTAACGTTAGTGCTTGCCGTTGAAGTATTCCGGTTCGGAGGGTAAGGTAGCCGGTAAACTTACTTTCGCTCGACGCCTAACCTCCCGGCTTTAGGTTGGCAACGCATCATTACCACATTTGTTTTCTCTAGGCGGCGTGAATTTCTTACCATCAGGAAACCTGTCTGCTTGGTTGCCTTCCAGTAATATAAAAAAAAACAGAAAATAATGCAAAATAACAATCAAGTTAATGATTCACTATTATCTCTTAAACTCACTTCAAGGAGGCATTTGTTAAACTTAAGTTTTGTATATTTTTCTACACATTTAGATTTTATTAAAATATTAGGTGGTATTTACTAGATGGTAAAGTTTTGCAGAAACTCGCCCGGAGGTACCATACCGCCTTGCCTATTAATGCCACCATTACTTTTGTGCTTGTCGTTGTCGTGTTCCGGTTCTGAGGGTAAGGTAGCCGGTAAACTTGTTTTTGCTCGAGGTCTAACATCTCGGCCTCAAGTTGTCAACGCATCATTACCACCTTTGATGTCTTGTTGGTTTGCCTTCCAGTAACATAAAAAAAACAGAAATCAATGCAAAATAAGAATCAAGTTAATGATTCACTCTTATCTCTTAAACTTACTTTAAGAAGACATTCTAAACATAACTTACTTTTGTATATTTTTCTACACATTTACATGTTATTAAAATACCAAATGTATACTACCAAACAAACTTGCTTACATTAAACTAAAGTAAGCAACTTTCGACTTAAGTTCCATGGTATTAAAGTGAGTAATGCTTGTGCTTATCAGTTTAACAGTGACATTGTTTCAGTTTGTTTTTTTTATCAATATAATCCAAGCGCCAGTGATAAAGCCTGACATTGAGATAAGCTATGATAATAATGACCGAAGTGGACAGATTGTGCTAGACGAAGACCTTGGTTGAAACAAATTAATATGTATATATGTACTAGCTGACCCGGCAGTCCGGGCCCGGGCCAATCCGGGCGATTGGTAAAATTCTACCACCTAATAGGATGACACGGTGTTCGTGACGGTTAGCCTATGCCCGCCGTTTGCGATCTACCTGGCAGGAAGTAGATGGTCTATTCTGCTAAGGAGCCCGGGCTAACACGGGAAGAATGTCGTATTGGTTTCATTTAAACTTTAAAGTCCAATTCATGCCGTTGCTCAATGCTTTGTTATTTCGAATTAAAATTGTTGAGATTACTGTCGATATTTTGTTATCTTTTATCATAAATGGTTTCATTCATCGTTACTTCTATTCTTTTTGACCAGCAATTGCGAGACTCGGGTTCGATTCCCAATTAGGTATTGCATTTATGTGATGAACATCTAGATGTCTTTATTTCTTGGTCTGGATACGTTTCTTAAATTCATTTCCGTATGTATTTAAGTGTTTCTTTATATTAGTATAGTTGAATAACATCAGTAACACAAGCATATAATTCATTTACTTTGAGGTTAGATTCAATTAGTGTAATTTTTCCGTGTTGGTCCAGGCTCCTTTGCAGAGTAAACCAACTGCCTTCCTGCCATTCACCTCGTAAAAGGCGAGCATACGCTTACCGTCACTAACACCGTGACGTCTGACTAGGTGGTAGAGTTTCGCAGGGACTCACCCAGATTGGTATCACCGCCTAACCTATTCCTGCCGACATAACGTCAAGACTTGTTCCGGTTTGGGGGGTAAGGTAAGGGTAAACTTAATTTTGCTCCAGGCCCAACATCCCGGCCTCTGATTGACAACGCATCATTACCACCTTTGGTGGTGGTACCACCCTAGGCGGCGTGAATTTCTTACCATCAGGAAATCCGCCTGCTTGTTTGTCTTCCAATATCATAGAAAAAGTGTTTATTCTCAGTAGCCGGCCCTGCGAACTTCGTATCGCTTGACATTAACAGCTACTTACAGTGTCTATGGAAAAAAATAAAGTATTGTTTTTCCCTGTAATCTTTCATATTTTTTCCGCCTCGTTGGTCGAGTGGCTAGCCTACTCGCCTAACTACATCGACCAACCGCGAGGCTTGGGTTCGATTCCCGATGGGAATGGGTCTGCATTTCCGGGTCTGGGTGTTTATTAAATTTATTCTGATATCTGTTTAAGTATTTCTATGTATTAGTGTCGTTGACTAACACCCATAACACAAGCATATAATTTGCTTACTTTGGGGTTAGATCCAATTTGTGTGACTTGTCCAGGGATATTTATTTATTCATTTTAAGGACCTTTTGATAATTACTAACACAACGGAAAAATAATCATCAATATTGGTCCATCCTTGATCCGTGATTTGATAACCACGCGAAAAGGGAATTCATTTTTATACATATAGACTAGCAGACCCGGCGAACTTCGTACTTGACATTAACAGCTGCTACATAATATTTGATGCTTCGATAGTAGCGCAGTCTGCCGGATCCAACGACTACTTATAAATAAAAAAGAATAAAAAAACGTTTTGTATTGGATCAAATTGTGAATCTACAACATTCTCGAATCCCTTTGAACACACAAAAAAATTATCAAAATCGCTCCAGCCGTTTAGGAGGAATTCAAGAATATAGACACTCACGCAAAAAATATACATAATAGATAGATGTTTTGATTTAAATTAATAAAAAATGCTCTAGAATTTATGAGCTTTGAGTGAACTGACGTTTGTGGTCCGTACCTGACGTTCATACAACTAAGCCATTATGTACACCTACATTAATTATGTAAAATTCATGCTGATAAAAACCGTGTAATGTTATTTTCTAATTAGTTATACCGACTGACGTATAATTAATTTATTAGGTATGAATGTAACAATTTGTAATTGCCGACGTTTGTAAAGTTGCGTGTCCAACGTGCGGAACTTTTTTAATGTGCGTAAAATTATTGTTTTTCATCACATTTGAAAAAGTGGTTGAAGGACTGGTTTTCTCTTAACATATATCGTAACAATTAGGTATTAGCTCGTAAAAGACGAGAACAGGCTGAACGTCACTAACACCGTGACATACTAGGTGGTAGAGTTGGCAGCGACTCACCCGGATTGGTAATACCGCCTTATCTCTTCCTGCTGCCATAACGTCATGACATGTTTCGATTTGGAGGGTAAGGTAGCCGGTAAACTTACTTTTGCTCGAAGCCTAATATCCCGGCCTCAGGCTGGCAACGTAGCAATACCATCTTTGGTGTCTAAAGGCGGTGTGAATTTTTTTACCATTATAAAATCCGTCTGCTTGTTTGCCTTCCAATATCATAAATAAAAAAATTAGGAGTAGGTTTTCCCCGGCCGGTGTATAAACTTTAAACTCGTACATTTTTCTTTGATTGAAGATTCCTGCTATTGTTTGATCTATTTCGACTTCTTGAAGATGAGGGTTCGATCTCCAGGTCGGTCAACTAAAAAAACTAGAAAAAGCGAATTTTTTTTAATAAAATTAACGTTGCTCGGGATTGGATATTATGTGTCCAGTTGGCGATAGGGTTGCCACTTATCACATAGTGTATTCGGCTAGTCGTGGTTGTGCCTCTGCCTAACTCTTCGGTGATATTAGGGTGAAGATATTTTTTATTTTGAAGAAATTTAAATTTAAATAAATAAATCCCTGGCTAAGTCACACAAATTGAATCTAACCCCAAAGTAAGCAAATTATATGCTTGTGTTACGGGTGTTAGTCAACGATACTAATACATAGAATTACTCAAATAGATACCAGAATAAATTTAATAAACACCCAGATCCGGAAATACAGACATATAAATGTTCAACACACAAATGCCAACGCACAAATGCCGTCGGGAATCGAACCCGAGCCTCACGGTTGGTCAATGTATTTAGGCGTGTACGTTAGCCACTCTACCAACGAGGCGGTCAAATTCTTTTCAATTTAGCGCTTTGATATCTATTTGCAGGTAATGGAAAAGCAGGGGGCCAATTTTGGTCAAGTTTGCTCTGCTTGCTTTTTCTTATCTTAAATAAACTTATTTCGAAGATCGTACAAAAATTTTGTTCTCTTATAAGGCCTCAAATCAAACATTTGCGTGTCCTTCAAGTTATCCGCTTCAATAGTTAATTTGTTGGTAAATAAAAGCGTCATACACACAAAAAATATCGATCTCGCCCGTTCACCCATAAAAACAATAGTTTTAGTGTTGGAATTCGATTTAATTGGTGGTATTTACATAAATATGCTAATTGTTGAGGTTTTTTTACTTAGAATCCATTTGTCGTTTATGTAGCCAGGTCTGGCCGCACACACTCAACTAGCAGCAACTCATCTGAAGAGCAGCTTTTTATTCTACCAAGAACTAAATTAATGGCAGTACTTGACCCACAACGGAACGGAGACGGTAATGCGTTATCGCTCCGTTACGTTACCGTTACGGACGTTGTGTGCTCGTGATATGTACTATGACCAAGTGAAATAAATATATGTTTCACTTGGTCAAAAAATATATATCTCGTACTAGCGGCCCGGTACGTGCTTCGATACGTCATATTATATGACCGCATGAATGACATAATACAACTAAACGAACAAAGTAAAAAACAACTGAAAAAAGTTTTAATATGACGGCACAATCCCCATCTGGAAAAAGTATCGATTTGACCAAAAATACCCATTAACAAAATGGCGGATCATATTATTGAATTCATTTGTTACAAAAAATGTGATAAATGAAGAACCGCTCGTCCTATTTTATGCAAATTTCACATAAACCATCTACTAAACAGTCCGAACGAAGCCTAAACATTTGGTTTGGATAGGTGAGCCCGTTCTTGAGTTATAAAATTACAACGAAAAGTGGCATTGATTTTTATATATCTTTTATATAAAATTCTCGTGTCACAATGTTCGCTCCCGTACTCCTCTTAAACGGCTTGACTGATTTTCATGAAATTTTGTGAGCATATTGAGTAGGTCTGAGAATCGGCCAACATCTATTTTTTATAACCCTAAGTGATGAGGGTGAATCTTTTTTATACCCCTAAGTGATAAGGGTGACTCAGTCCAATCTTTTTATAGCATAACAACGTCTGCCGGGTCAGCTAGTATAGATATAAGGTATAAATTGTTACAATATACGTTCATCTAAGTACACAGCGAAGCATCGTTTTCAGACAGCTTAGTTCAGCGCCATTCATAATAGCTCGGACTTTCGCGATTGTTGTACTATCAGATTGAAAGTGCCATTCTTGAATTGGCCATTGTCTGGAAACAGATCTAGACTTCACATACTTTGCATACTTTACTTATCAAACAAGCACACATAAATAAAGTGAAGGCAGAAAACCCTTTCTCCTTTTTTATTTCGCTTTGGACTAGTCATTTTTAAAATGCAAATTTTAAACACCTTTGTGGAATCGGTTACCGAGCGCGGTATTGCCAAACAATTATGACTTAGGGACCTTCAAGAAAAGAGCGTACTCATTCTTTAAATGTCGGCAACGCATCTGTGATACTCCTGGTGTTGCAGATGTCCGTGGGCGACGGTGATCACTTTCCATCAGGTTACCTACTGGCTCGTTTGCCTCCTCTTGTATAAAAAAAAATGCAAATTCCAATAAAATTTAAACATTCAATCTTTTGCTTTTCTTTGCTGCATTAGATGCTGAAGTGCACCAGGTGCCAAGATGACCTTTATCACCTAACTCATTTCCTCCTTCTTAACTTCAGTACTCGCTATTGTCGTGGTTCAGTTATATTTTCAACACTCTATTAATTTATTTAATGTGTATAAATGCCACGTCTTGCTTATTAATAAGAAGTTCATCTGCCTTTTCGTATACATGCTACAAAACTTGTCTTTCGATTGATCTTTGTTTAAGACCACCACTTGGTTGGACAGGTGTTTAAGGACACCACAAAGCTTACCAAATTTAAAAATATTGCCGGCAAGTTAAACTTGCCAAAGTAAGAAATAATTCAGATTAGAAAGATTTATCATTTTCAGGATTTTACTGACAAGATTTAACTGGCAGTTGCTTTGAACCTATCAGGTGTACTCAGAAGAAGACCTAAAATATGTTTTCTTAAAAAAATACGTACTAAACTAAGTATATTTTAGAGTCTCATTAGCTATACTTATGAATTAGTTTGAGGTTAATCATGTTGGCACGGAAAGTGTAGAATAGACCGCCTTACTCTATGCTTAGCAGTCGCGTGTTTCGTGCTTGCCAGCATTTAAGAAGCGAGAATGTCTCCCCGTGTTGGTCCTCGCTCCTTTGAAGAATAGATCTGCCTTCCGGCCAGACGGCTCGTTAAAGCCGAGTATAGGCTTACCGTCACTAATTCTGTGACATCTGACTAATAAGTTATAGGTGCGTTGCCATCCTTTGGCAGACATGTTAGGTCTAACGTGCAAGTCTCCTGTCTACTCTACCCATAGAACCGAAACGACAGACAGCAACGACAGGAATAGGTTAAGCGGTAGGTCACTATCCGGGCAAGCTACTGAACAGCACTCTATCACTCTTGATCTATATATATAAAAATCAATGCCACTTTTCGTTGTAATTTTATAATTTAAAAACGGGCTGACCTATCCAAACCAAATGTTTGGGTTTTGTTATACATGGTTGTACATGGTCTATGTGAAGTTTGCATACAATCGGTAGAGTGGTTTTTCATTTATTACATTTTTGTTACAAATGAATTCAATAAATGGCGGATCATTTTGTTAATGGGTATTTTTCAGTGAAATCGAAACTTTTTTCAGATGGGGATTGTGCAACATATTAAAAAAAACAGTTGCTTTTTCTTTATTTTGTTTAGTTGTGAGTTGAAAATGCCATTAATGCGGTCATTTCTTTTTGGACGTGCTTCGTTTAAAGCAAATTATAGTTTTTTTAATATTTCAGGTTATATGTAGAGAAGCACGTACCGGGCAGCTTTTTATTCATCAGTAAACTCAGTAAATATTTGATAACGTCAACTAGCTTACAATTTATAAAGTCAGTTATATTCGTAAAATACTTAAGGCCCCATACTTAGTCAGCCAGAACAGCCAATCACCGCACTCCCCCGTTCCATGATTACTATGAACAATGGCGCTCTAAAGTAAACGTCTTAAGCGACAAATCACTATTTTTGACACTATAAAAGTAATTTGAAAAAAAGTATAAAAACTGAAACACTTATCTTTTAGGTATATATAGTACTTATCTATGTTTATGTTAAATCTGGTGTCGATATTTTCATAATTGATGTAGACAGTTGGGTTTTGCTTTCAAAAAAGGGTTAACTTTTTGATTTTATTCTGTCGAGCAAAGTGAAATTAATCGTGTTTTGGAAACACTAGTCTTATAAAGCATATTCATGTTAATCTTGTGTATTTTTGTCAGCAAGATCCATGATTGCATTGTATGAAAAAAACATTATACTGCTGACATACTTTAGCATACATGGACCCTTAAAATAGAGAGTTGCTTAATAAAATGGAAAGTTTTAACTGATATCTAGTCTGCAATAAAACTAAACTCTCGCCAAATCTGTATCGTGATTAACATCGACGTTTAAAAATACGCACATCATCCTCTAAAATATATCAATGTCACTGACTCGTCAGAAACTGCAAGGTCATAATACTAAAGTAATTTGTTTTTATTTTAAGACTATGATTAGCAAATTTTTAACCTCGAAACTAGACGGCTAATAGATTTCCTGATAGAGGAATGTACTCTTCACCGGTAGACCTTAGATGTTACTGATGTGCCATACTCTAGTAGTCTGGTTCTAACACGTACAAGTACCTACCACTTATATGGTCCATGTGAATAAAGTTTTTTCTGATTCTGATTCTCTGAGGCTAAACTGCTAAGCAGTGTCTACTAAGTGGCAGAGTACTGTGCCCTGAGTGATATTACCTCCCTGTGTAATCCTTATCATTGGTAGTAATTGTCGTGTTCCGTACTGAATGGTAGACTTTCACACGTGGCTTAAGATCCTAGCCATAAACCAGCAACGCACCTGTAACATCTATTGTCTCTTGGTGATAGTTGTCGCTATTCTCTAACTATTAAGGTGCTGATAGACTTAAGCATTCACTTGTAATAGAACATCGAGCATTCGCCGTTTTTATATTTGTCGAACTGCACAACGAGACAAGCCAAGCATAGAGCCAAACATTGCTATGAACATTTTCATGAGCATTCTAGTGAACGCTCTAGTCGATGCTCGTTAAAAAATATTCTTCACGGCAACTTTCGATGATCGAAGCTTGGCGCGGCAAAAAGCTCGAAGCAATGCTCGCTAGAATGCTCGTAAGAACGCTCGATAGAATGCTCGCTTGAATGTTCTCGTTATTTTTTTGTGATGTAACATTCGCACGAATGCTCATTACAAGTGAATGCTCAAGTCTATCAGCATCTTAAGGAGAACAGCCTGCAGGTTTGCTTTCATATTTATATGATCTCAAAACCGGAGCAATTCAACGGTAGACTTGACGACAAAAATACTGAGACTACTAGACAGTACTGATTCGGATGAGTCGTCATAGAACTCGACCATCTAGTCACGGTGTTAGTCGCAAATGTGCATAACATTGCCTCTTCCAAGCTGCTTGCCGAAATCCAGGACTAGAACGTAGTCATCTAATTGACAGAAATGGCCAAATATCCATCTTAAATATCGCTGTGGTTTAATGGTACTGTGTTGGTGATAACAACATATGGTCACGGATTCGGTTTTCTCTTTTTTTATACAAACAATGTTGCCCGAGATTGGACAAGAGGGCGTTAGATTGGCCAGCTATCACATTGTGGGACTAAGCACCTTCGGCTAATCGTGAGTGGCCTAGTTATATCTTTGCCTCCTTCTTTTTGGATATGGGCTTGAAGACTTTTTCTTTGTTCTAAAATAAATTGGTGCCACTGACTAGACTGACACCGCAAGGTCATAATGCTATTCAGTATTCCTTTCAACGCATTTTTATGCAATGATAAGCGTCTAGTCGGTAGGTATCTATCTATTTCCATAATGATATTTTTTTTGTGAGATTGGAAGACAAATAGACAATCCGTCTATGATAAGAAATATCTAGTTTTGGTCACGGTGCTTGTGACGAATCGATACTCGTTAGTAATCTAAATATCTAAAATGTTAAGCATTAAATTCCCCGTGTTGGTCCAGGCTCCTTTGCAGAATAGACTATCTGGCTTCCTGCCAAGCAGCTTTTAAAAGGCGAGCATAGGCTTAACGTCACTAACACCGTTACATCCTACTAGGTAGAAAGTTTCGCAGCGACTTGCCCGGATTGGTACCACCGCCTTTCCTATTCCTGACGCCATAACGTCAGCACTTGCCGTTGACGTGTTCCCGTTATGGTATGGTAGCCAGTAAGCTTACTTTTGCTCTAGGTCTAACATCCCGGCCTCAGGTTGCCAACGCACTATTACCATCTTTGGTGTCTCTAGGCGACGTGAATTTCTTACCACCAGGAAATCCGTCTGCTTGTTTGCCTTCTAATATCGTAAAAATAATAAGATTACTAAAAACCGTCAAAATACTCTTACTCTTATCCTCCTCAAACCTGTTTCGATGTTTAACTACACTAATGTTAAGGCATTTAATGAGCCTCAAATGAGCATTTGAAGATTGCAAATATTTACCTTGAAAGCATTTGACGTTGAAAATGGACGATCTCATCATCAACTGGTAATAATTAATAATAAAGGTCAATCCATTATTCCACCAGTGCAGTAAAGCATAGACAGGCGGTAGAGTCTAGTTCAACAATTCTTTCGGATTGGATTCATCGCCGTACCTATTACTGTCGTATAATGTGTGCTTAAAATTAAAAAACTTCATATGGTCACTGCCTTGTTGGCGATAAGCTTGCTACCTATCACATTGTGGGACTTAGTGTCTTCGGCTAGTCGTGGTTGCCCTGGTTATGTGTTGTGCCCCAAAAGGGTAGGTAGAGGTAGCTCTACCTGCTACCGTTAAGATTTTTTTTTATTTTATATCTAGGCAAGAAGTTGAGTATTTGACGAGCCTCAAATGCTAATTTTGCAAGTGATTGCGCCGCTCAAACTTGGCCTCAATGTGATTTGTTTGTATTTTTTGGCGAGTTCTAATGGCAATGGCTAAGTAATTTTATATCCAAATAAAATTATTTAATTTTCAATTTCCCGTCAAAAAATGTGTACATGTTATGGCGTGACAAAACAAGCAAAATAGTACGCTATGAATGAATTGGACTTACAGGAAGCTAAAACTCCCAAATATGTATATCCAGCTCCACACAACACACGCCACTAAACGGTTTTATTAGCACCTATGTTTACATATGTATACATTTTTTGGCGGGAAATTGCAAATTATATTATTTTATTTGACCTCAATGTGATTTGTTTTTCGTTTTTGGCGAGTTCCTTATGCAATGGCCAATTTATTTTTTAAAGTATTCGATGATAAACCAGTATAGTGTAGCCAGCCCAATACGGACCATTGACGTCGGCCAATTGTGATGGCGAGTACAAAGCAGACGCAACAGACGGTACGACGCCACGCCATGTATACAAATGCCGTTAAACAAACTGCACGTGCCAAACTGGTTCCAATGAGGTTGTGCATAACATGTTATGTCTCAATACATGTCTGATACTTTATCTGTGTTGATCTGGACGATATCCTTGCTTTTTTATGATACTGGAAGGCAAACAAGCAGATGACTTTCTAATGGTAAGAAATTGACGCTGGCTAGAGACACCAAAAATGGTACTAGTGCGTTGCCAACCTGAAGCCGGGATGTTAGGCCTCCAGCTAAAGTAAGTTTACTGGCTACATTACCCTCCGAATTGGAACATGTCAATGTCAACCGCTGACGTTATGGCGGCTGGGTTAAGGCGGTGATACCAATCCGGACCAGTCGCTGTAAAATTTTACCACTTAGTCAGAATTCACGGTGTTAGTGACGGTTAGCCTATGCTCGCCTTTTACGAGCTGTCTGTCAGGAAGGCAGATGGTCTATTCTGCAAAGGAACCCGGACCAACACGGGAACAAATTGCTATTTTGTCAACACTATATTGGTATTTTCAAAATTGGATCTATTGTTCAAGACACGTTGTATACTAATGACGTGTTCCTTCATTCAAGACATAAGTTGTTTTGCTTACGAAAGATAGTTTTATAAAGAATAGTAAAATCTAACTACGGTCATCCGTTAATGATTGTTAACTCAAACTTAGGCGAAGTACTAATGTTAATACTAACGGATTAGGGATAGTTGATTATAGGAATTAGAAGTCAGGCGAAGTATTTTGTAACATGACGAATAAACTGTGACTCTCCTGATGATAAATAAATAAATATCCTTCTACAAATTAAATGGAATCTAAATCCAAAGCAAATTACATGCTTGTGTTATGGGTGTTAATCAATGATACTAATACATGGAAATACTTAAATATATATATATATAATAATTAAATAGATTTTACCCCGTGTCGGTCCGGGCTCCTTTAAAGAATAGACCATCTGCCTTTCTGCCAGGCAGTTCGTAAAAGGCGAGCATAAGTTTAACGTCACTTACATTGTGACATCCTACTATGTGGTAGAGTTTCGCAGCCACTCGCCCGGATTGGTACCACCGCTTTACCTATTCCTGGCGCCATAACGTCAGTGCTAGCCATTGACGTGTTCCGGTTCGGAGGGTGAAGTAGCCGGTAACTTACTTTTGTTTGAGGCCTAACATCCCGGCAACGCACCATTACCACCTTTGGTGTCTCTCGGCGACGTGAATTTCTTACAATCAGGAAATCCGTCTGCTTGTTTGCCTTCCTATTTCATAAAAAAAAGATACTAGTATAAATTTAATTCAAATAGATTTACGTTTGTTAAAAAACTGCCTGCGTTGTTGCGAATAGAACTCGAACCTCGCGGTTGGTTGGTAGTGTATGTAAGCTAACCTTTTGAGTAACAAGGTGATTGGGTAGCTAGTAAGAGAGAACTCAGGCACAAAACGCGACATTGGGGCAAAACTTATCGTTGTGAAAAAGGAAAGGCCGCGTAACCAATCAGATCAAACTGCTGCACAGCTAACTAGCTATGATTGACTACATTGAGGGAATTATCCAATAGGTAACAGTATCTAACATTACTCGATTAGATCATTCCAAACATGAAAGTCTATGAATAAGAAAACAATATCTTCCATGTAGGTTGAAGGAGAATTTTCCCCGTGTTCCTCCCCTTTGCAGAATAGACCATTTGCCTTCCTGCCAGGCAGCTCGTAAAAGGCGAACATAGGCTTACCGTCACTAATACCGTGACATCCTACTGGGTGGTAGAGTTTCGCAGCGACTCGCCCGGATTGATGCCACCGCCTTGCCTATTCCTGCCGCCATAACGTCCAATGCTTGCTTTTGACGTGTTCGGGTTCGGAGGGTAAGGTAACCGGTAAACTTACCTTTACTCGAGGCCTAACATCCTGGCCTCAGGTTGGTACCGCACCATTACCACCTTTGATGTCTCTAGGCGGAGTAAATTTCTTACCATCAGGAAATACGTCTGCTAGTTTGTCATCCAATATCATACAAAAAAAGGAATTAGTTATTAATTCCTGAATCTTCTAATTTCTCATTTACGATGTGACCATGATAAAGATATCAACTCCAATAATTTTGTTTCAGACTGGCTCTGGCAAGACCTACACAATGGGCAGCGGTTGGGAAGGTGAAGGCGACGTGGATGAAGAGAAGCGCGGTATCATTCCTCGGGCCATCCGAGATCTGTTTGCTGGAGCCGAGGAACGAGCTGAGCACGCCCGCTCGAAAGGCCACCTGCCTCCGGAGTTCTCTTTCCAAACGCAGTTCATCGAGCTCTACAATGAAGACATAGTCGACCTGTTGGACCCAGCCAAAGATCCTTTTGCTAAGGTTTGTTTAGCTTATTATTTTTATGGAATAAGATAGCTGATAGACCAACCATCAGCACAGACAAGCATTTGACTGTCCTGATGGTAAGCGGCTACCGTCGCCCATATAAATTATAGGCGTTGCTTGCTATTTTATGCCGGACATCTTAGACAACATGTCCAAGTCTAACTTGTAGCGTGAAATGACAACATGACAATGGCGATCACTGACGTTAATTGCTAGCCATAGGTAAAGCACCAATGTGTCTATCACCACGGTCTCTCATCTCATGCAATCTCCACCTAAGTAGTACCGGTTAATTTGAATTTAATTTTTTTGTGGCATAAGATACGAGTAGCTTACAAGCACACAGCTCTTTCGATGATGATTTTTATGATTTGTATATATGATATTAGAGAGCAACTGAGCAGACGGATTTCTTGATAGTAAAAATAACGCCGCATAGAGGCTAAAGGTAGTAATGGTGCGTTGCCAACCTGAGACCGGGATGTTATGCGTCGAGCAAAATTAAGTTTACCGGCTATGTTAGCCTCCGAACTGTAACATGTCAACGTTAAGCGCTAACGTTATGGCGGCAGGAATAGGTAAGGCGGTGGAAC
>NJDD01001505.1:71676-81834 GCA_002245505.1 Calephelis nemesis | reverse complement strand
GAGCTCGCGCGCCTGCAGCTGGAGCTGGCCGAGTACAAACAGGTACGTGGAAAAAACACGGTGTAAACTGTGAGCCATAGTGCGCGTAATATAAATATTGTTGTTTAAACCCATAGAAGAAGGCGTTGCTTTGCAGAAATCTATACTTAAGTCCAAATAAAATTATTTAATTAGCAATTCCCCGCCAAAAAATGTATACGTATTATGGCGTGACAAAACAGACAAAATAGTGCGCTGTAAATGAATTGGACTTACCAGAAGCTAAAACTCCCAAATATATCCAGCTCCACACAACACACACCATTGAACTGTTTTATTAGCACCAACAATACACACACTACTAAAAACTCATCGCACGTTTCGCTTCGTAACCGAAGCATCATCAGGAGAATTCGACTGCACTCCACGAAGGTCGAGCAGATACTATAAATACACATACTATACAGAACAAATACTGTAAGTTTAAAATAGTTTAATGGTGTGTGTTGTGTGGAGCTGGATTCATTCGGGAGTTTAAGCTTCCTGTAAGTCCAATTCATTTGTAGCTCATTATTTTTCCTGTTTTGTCTCGCCATAATACGTATAAATTTTTTGGTGGAAAATTGCAAATTAAATAATTTTATTGGTTCTATTGTTTATTTAGCCATTGTACGCGTAGACACACTACTAAGGAAAGATTTAGCCATTGCGCGCATAATTAGTTCAACAGCTACTCGTTTTGTGCACTTGTTCAGCCTCACTACAAGCCATTAAGCGCATAATTAGCTAAACAGCACGCAATTAAGTCCTGGTATTGGTGTTGGATATTCCTTTTAATAAGTTTATTAAAAGTGTGATGATTAAATCATATCTTAATTAATTAATTGTTAAATTTTAATATGTTCCTAGTTGGTTTAAAATCCTTTTGGATCACCTAGTTTATAATAAAAATAAAAGCAATTGTACAAGAACAACCATTGCGCAGATGTTTTGTTTTCGTATTTTTTTTTATATATATTCCAATTTAATATTATCAGGGTAAACGCATAATATCAGAAAACGGCGAAGAGGGCTGGAGCGACGTGGTCCAAGAGAACTCTATCCTAAATGCTGAGGTTGAATCCTTACGACGAAGGGTGAAAGCAATGCAGGGGACGATAGAACAGTTGTCCGCGAGGAACAGCGAGCTCATGGCGGAGAAGGCGCTAGGAACTTGGGCGCCTAAGGATGGCAGCCCTGATGCTACGGACTGTTCGCTGACAGCATTAGTGCAGGTAAGGCTCGGATTCAATTCCCTCCGTGGACAGTATAATGAACATTTAGATGACTGCACTTTTGGGTATGGTTGTTTATTAAAAATTTGTTTTGGTATCTATGTAAGTATTTCTATGTTTTCGTATCGTTGACTAACAACCATATGATATGCTTACTTCAGGGTTAGATTAAATTTGTGTAACTTTACCATAGATATTTGTTTATTAATAATTTATTTTATTTTTAGACCTATTTAGTGACTTTAGACTTAAAAGTGTGCCTTAACTAAAAGCTGAGCCGTATTAGTCAGTCCCTCCATTGTTATCGCCCGGAGGTTGTTAGTCGGAGTGATTCCTATCATATACTCAGTTTTCTTTAAAAAACGATTTAAAATACTACGTTTAATCTCTTTCTCGTCTTCAGAGCAGAAAGGACCCCCAATACGTGGTGTAGCAAAGAGTCCTTTCTGCCATGTGGTGGTGGTCCACCCTTTGTTACAACCTTTACTGGCATTTGCAGTACCTTGAGTCCATACCATGTCTCGCCACGTGATGTGACCGTGTGTCCATACCGTGGGACAAAACTAAAACGTCGTTACAGTTGTATGACCTTGAACTTATCTAAAATCGTTAAAAAAAATTGTAAATATCAATTCACAGGGCTACGTATCAGAAATAGAAGATCTGCGAGCCCAGCTGATGGAGGCGAACGCGTTGTACGAAGCGAGCAGGCGACGCGAGGCCCGCACCAGACACGACTCCTCGCTACAAGATGCCTCCTCCATACTGGATGACGCCAAGCGGGAGCTTTATAAGGTACAGGAACATAACTATTCAATATTGTTAATAATCCCAGATTATTTGACATAAACTCCCCGTATTGGTCCGGGCTCCTTTGTAGAATAGACCATCTGCCTTCCTGTCCCAGGCAGCTCGTAAAAGGCGAGCATAGGCTTGCCGTCACTAACACCGTGACATCTGACTAGGTGGTAGAATTTCGCAGCGACTCACCCGGATTGATACCACCGCTTTACCTATTCCTGCCGCCATAACGTCATGACATGTTCCGGTTCGGAGAGTAAAGTAGCCGGTTAACTTACTTTTGCTCGAGTCCTAACATCCCGGCCTCAGGTTGGCAACGCTACGTTGGGAATTTCTTACCATCAGGAAATCCGTCTGCTTGCTTGCCTTCCAATGTTATATAAAAAAAACTTGTTAAACTGTTAGCGTCTTATGCTCTGTTCCTATACTTAAAATTTTTTTTTGCTTTCGAATGGTAATTTTTTGTATGCATAGTAAAAAAATGATTGTGTGGTTTTATGAAACCACGATAAAAATGAAACTTGATCTCTAACTATAAACTATAAACGCCGCCATATTGGACTCGACTACTCCGTCACCGTCACGCGACATGCGAAACACAGACCAAAAAATTGAGACGATGTAATAAAATGTTCACTTTAAAAATCTAACTACGGTCGTTCGTTATCGACTGGTAAATCGAAGCATTTTATGTAACTATGAGCAAATAGGGGTAGCGTCGCTTTTAGGTAAACTATCATTAGGTATACTAACGGATTTCGGTTCGTTGCTAAAAAATTACATACACACACATACATATCTTCACGCCAAGTCCCTTACGGGGTAGGCAGAGGGTATCGAGTGCCAGACCTCACGATCCTGACAAACTTGTCTTGCTTCCTTCACATTCATTACCCTTTTCATACAAACACGCCGGTTTCGGAGACTCTTGACACCACCCTAAAAAAAATTAAAGACTATATTACCACGTTGAATCTTGGAGTACTTTAGTCTATTTTATTAGTGTTCAACTTTTCACTTAAATAATACCGTCTGTTTTATTCAGGAAAAAGAACTGCTGGCTCGGAGTATGGGCGAACTGGAATTCCAACGGAAGCTGACAGATGGATCTATCATTGGCGAAAGAGAGAGAGCTGAGGGCGAGAGTGCTGGGGACTCTGATCCTTCAGACGACAACGATGATGGAACTGACTCTGAAGACGAGGAAGAGATTAAAGGTACTATTTTAAACCGTTTTGTAAAGAAATCGGGGGTATATGATCCTTCCAACTTCGAACTCCGACTTTCAACCTCCAGACGACAACGATGATGGGGCTGTCTTCTTCAACGAAGAAAGTGCTAGCAAATAATGAATTATTTCAGGTTAGTTTGCAACAGAAGTTCATCAAGCTTCATTTGGAAATTGGAATAAATCAATTAGTTTTGATTGACCCTTAGAAATAATGTTTCCAAAGGAAGCTTTTTTAGTTTTCTATCGATGAGCGCAAACGAACTAAGGGTAAGAGAGCCGGAAACTCGTAAATTTTTAAACATTAAAGGTGATGTAATGTAATGATGTTGATGATTAATGATGAATGTAGGGCTATAGTCATCTATATAATAGTCTATGTGGTTATCTTAAACACAAAAAAAAACTAAAAGAAAATATTACACAGAAACAGAAATTAGAAAATCTCAACTATAAGACATCTTTGATCGATAACAAATTGAATGAATGAATGAACTCTTTATTGTGCACAATCAAACTTATTACAAAATGGTACAATTAAGTATTAACAAGAGCATATTATTATAGTTTATAAATATATATTAAATTGCATTAAAAAAACATTAAGGTCACATTTAAAAAAAACTTATATAACATTACTGTTCAGAAATATTACAAGCGAATTAAGCAACACTAGTTTATCAAAAGACATCAGTATCGTAACCGCACGAACAAAACATTATGTTGAAGTTATTATGCTACCTCCTCGCCCTTTTCTAAAGACATTGGTAATTTCTTTGCTATTAGATGGAATAGGCCATCCGCAGACATTCCGACGTGCTTTAGGACTATCCACTTCCAGGGGGTTTTGGGCTTTATTCTAATTTATTTTTTTTCCAGGTCAACAATTACTTACTGCTCAACTGGCGGCTCTCAGCGAAGACATCGACACAAAGGCCCGTCTTGTAGAGCAGTTGGAGGTTTCACAGAGACGGTTGGCCGCTTTGAGGACGCACTACGAACAGCGGCTCGACCAGCTCCACGCTCAGATCAAGGCCACCGGAGAGGAGCGCGATAAAGTTCTTGCTTCCTTGGGTAAGAATACTTGTATTAATAAAGAGAGAGTTACTGAACCATCTGATGGACCTGTTCTCCACAAAGCCAGATTTTTCAAATATAAGTTCATTGTAAATTAATAAACCATTATTCTGGCACTCTCACAAAAAAAATAAGAATCACAGTTTTTGACCTAGATTTTACAAAGCAAAGTTTGCATCAGGATGATAAGTCAAAGCCTGTTCTAAGTGTAGGAAGTTTTGAGGGTATATTCTTTCGCATGTTTAAAAAGTAGATATAAATCGCCAGCACATTTGGCCGCTTTTAAGTGCCTGCCAGAAGAGTATATTATACGAGTAAAAGCTACTGAACCTATACAACAAACTTTCATCTCTTAAAGGTAGGATTTTTTTTAACATTACCTTGTTGTTGGTTGATCAGCAAAGTACCTTCCTGGTATATGTTACGCAGTTTTGTGGTATCTATAAAAATGTGCTTGGTCATATGGAGCTATGCTCTGTATAAAAGCATGTAGTAATTTGCTTACTAATATCGGTTTGGATTCTCTCCAATGTGAAAGTATGTCCTATATGCTATGCGTCAGTTGGACCGTGGTGGAGATGCACTTGTGTATGTGGGTGGGTGTGTGGCAGCGTCCCAGTCGGCGGCCCCGAGTGAGAAGCTGAAGCGCGTGCGCGAGGAGTACGAGCGGCGAGTGAGCGGGATGGCGAGAGAGCTGCGGCGGCTGCAGGCGGCGCAGCGAGAGCACGCTCGTTTGCAGCGCTCGCAGCAACAGGCCGCCGCACAACTCAACGCGCTGCGCGCCGACCTCACCGCGCTCAAGCGGGACAAGGTATACCCGACTCACTATATTCAACTCGATTGTGTTTCTGTGTGCACACTTACGCACGCATGCATGCACATACACGCACACGCACACACTATTCAACTCGATTGTTTTTCTGTATGCACCCACACACCATATACCACACATTAGTTAGTCTGTATAGTCTTAATAGTTTAAGGATGAAAAGGCTTAAAGACGAATTGCTACACAAAAATGTGGATCCTATAAAAGTTCCTAAAAGCTCCATTAAAGAACTTAAATTATTATATTCTATTTGAAGACTTTATGATTCCATATCAAATGAAATAAGTTATATAAACTTTTGCTGTTTTACAGGAAATCGTCGTAACATATAAGAGAGACAGTCCCTAATATATCTCGATGATTTCATTCATCTTAATAGCATGATTTTATTTAAAAAAATCACATATTGTATTAATTTATTAACAGGTAAAACTAGTTCAACGTATGCGAACTGAAGCCAAACGACACGCACAAGCAGAAGCAGCGAGGAATAAGGAGGTACGGGTTTGCTTACTTCTTTACACTTCTTTTACATTCATACAATATTTTACCATATGCAGTAATTTTTCTCTATTTTATTGATTATTGTTTAGATATATGTTATTAAAGTTGTATCCTTGAGAAGGTGTATTACTCCTTTGTAGAATACAACCTAACTGGTGTACTATCAAGCATCTCATAAGCGACAAACGTC
Organism: Calephelis nemesis; assembly: GCA_002245505.1. NCBI lineage: Eukaryota > Metazoa > Arthropoda > Insecta > Lepidoptera > Riodinidae > Calephelis > Calephelis nemesis. The sequence continues at coordinate 75,952 of NJDD01001505.1, read as the reverse complement.
CGTTAGTTTGACCCTAACTACTGATTGTTACTAATCGGCTCTAAAGAGTTCTGCGACGACTCGCTCGAATCAAAGGGTGTTATATAAACCACTAGTCTGAGCTGTTATGTTCCACGTTTAAAGATAGAGTAGCTAATATATTTAAATACAAAGTAGGCTTAGTTTTACAAACCCTGTTTTAATTAAGGCGATAACGCATCTAACAATATCTAGTACATATGTATATATCTCACCATTACGAGATCCGTCTATTCTTTACCTTTACGTTTATTAAAAAAGACTTATTTCGTTTTCAGGTAGCCCAGTTACGAAAAGAATCTCGGAAAAATGCAAATTTGATCAGATCACTTGAAGCTGAAACTAAATTAAAAGAACAGGTATGTTAATAAAGAAAAATATGTCTGTGTTTTAAATAATATTAACAAGTGTGCCAGTTTTTACTAAATTACTGGTTGTATTCTTTGAACTCACGAAGTACCATAAGTATAAATACTATAGTACCACTTGGTTTTATATCTCTATAATCATATTCTACAATTATTGTAAACCAAATGTAATCAAAATGAAATGTTTATAAATAATTAATTTTATAAATATTTGTTTGTGACAAAATCCTAATATAACTTATGATATTAATAATATTTGTAATGCTAAATGCCAGGTGTTGAAAAGGAAACAGGAAGAGGTTTCACTTTTGAGACGAGGACACAGAGACAAGTTAAGCAGTCGCGCTGCGGGCCGTGTACATGGTAATTTTGATCATTTATGTATATGAAACTTATAGTTTAACTGGTAGTGCGTTTAGGGCTAGCCTTATTGTTAGCTTAATCAGTACTTTTTCAGAAATTGTACATACCTCTCGTATTGTTACAGCAGCCTTTTGTAAAATACTCTATTTCACTTTTATATATTTTAAGAAATTGCTTAAAAGAATCTTATTCTTCAACAGGTTCAATTTTTGATCGTTAATGGGAAATATGCAAAGGATGGTGTTCTTATTTATATAAATTATTTCCAGATTATATAATTCTAAATTAAGGTAAATCCTTGTTTAGTTGCGGTCAAACAAACTTTCTGTTTTGTTAAAAATAGAAGTAGTAAATTGTTTATTTCGTAAACAACGCGCCATAAGTGTCTAATTCATAAATTAGCCATTTATGGCGCGTCTTTATTATTTATAATCATAGAATTCACCACCGGATTTGAACACTACGACAAGATCGGTGAAAAAATTTGGTTTATTATAATTGTATATTTAGTTTTACCGGTTATGGTCCTATAATGTATATTTTTCTTACGGTTTATTCTTCCTTGTATAAAATTTACCGACCTGAATTTTCGTTATTTGTACACCTAAAATCAAGATTTCAAGTTTTCGAAGTCGCACAATTAAGTACACAATTTGTATTAACGTGGGTGTAAGTTGTAGTTATTTTTTGAGTGAGTGGTAGACTATAGATATACGTGTGGTGTACAGGCGGCGGGCGCGGGCGGGCGCGAGCGCGCGCGGTGTGGGCGCGGCTGGCGGGGTGGGTGTCGCGGGCGGCGGCGGCGCGCACCACGCTCGCCGAGTTGGAGGCGGCGCTCGAGCGGCTGCTGGCCCAGCGCGAGCGGGCCGCGCGACACCCGCCCGACCCCGGCGCGGACGCGCTGCGGGCCTACCTCAGGAACGCCATCGCAGACACGCAGGCGCAGATCATACAGATCGAGGTGAGACGTCGCACACCCACCCACACACACATCACATACCATCTCCTACACATACTACATAACACGGCGTTACCGTGATATCTTAAAGTTATGTTCGTTCAATAATACAATAATCAATGCAAAAACATGACCATTGCCCACACAATGAAGATATATACATACAAACTGGTGTAAGGTACCTTTACCGACTTGATTTAGTATAACATGACAATGATATGTAGGAGAAAATATATGACCTTGGGGAACACCATTGACAGACTAAGACACTTCACAAACATAGTGAGCTTATTGCTCATATCTGCAAAACACTAGTGATTCAATTTACGTTTTTAAAACAAGCTTATAGAAACGAATTGTATAGAAGCACCTTGTGATAAACCTAGTCGAAAGCCTTCGCTACGCCTAAATTAATTCGTAGTATTACTGGATTTATTGAAATAGTAGTAGCTTTAATTTTCAAACTTGATTTCTTTAAACACTTCTTTGATTAATCCTTAACTTGTATGTCAACATCTTTTTTTTGTCTCAGGAAGAGAACGAGGAAAACGAATTATCACGTGTACTAGAACTGGTAGAGTCGGAGTCTGGTCGATACGCGCTAGAACAATTGGTAGCACTTACGCTGCAATATGCACAAGATGCGGCCAGAAACCAAAAGGCATTGCAAGACACTCGCGCACAACTTACTGAGGTATTGCCATACAAAAGTCGAGGCAGATTTTTTTTAAATAGACTACTCAAATTTATATACGAACTTGAAGAATTAATTAATTGTACATAAAATTATATTATAATTGTTTATAGTCAGTGCTGGGTAGAATTTTTGTAAATTTTTAAAATAAATAATTTTTTTTAATTTATAAGTAGTAATTTTTATATGTAAAATAAATTAAGGACGATAATTAGTATTGCCCCTTTGGGGTTTTTGTTTTCTTTGATCTTAATTGTACTTTGTTGGATCTTTGACTAACATTTTCGAAATAAATGAATGTCAAGATTAAAACGTAAATTAAAGTCCAGTAGCCAAATGTGCCAAAGGAGACAAACGGGAAAATGAGTCATTTAATGGTAAGTGACACCCGCTACGCCAGGAGAAACACAGAAGTGTTAGGATTTAGGGTTTTAGGAATAAGGATGCTCTTTTCTTGAGAGTTCTTAACTTTTCAAAATACTGTGATAAATGTGTTGTACACGGTAATGACTGTCGTCAAAATAACACTGTAAACGATCGCCACGTGAAACTTAGGCAAGAAACTTTAGTTTTTGCCGTGGTGGCCAAAGGTACGTTACGTTACGTACGTAAGCACGTTTGAGTTTAATCTTCGAGTAATGTCGAGTTTATCCTTTTTTTTTCAATTTCAAGTAATATGTGTTTTGTTGTGATCAGTTGGAAGAGAAGTCAGAGCGAACAGCGAGCGCCCTGCGTGCGGCGGAGGACCAGAACCTAAACCCGTGGGACATCCCCCCGGGGCTGGCCGCGCTGCTGGCCAACGTCTCCTCTGGTACCTCCACACGCTCCGTCTCTCCTGTAGACAGGTATACTCACTTATGTTACTTTATATAGTTCTTCCGCTGAAGTCCGTTGAATTTCGGAATCAAAAATTATCCCATAGCTAAATTGGACGTAATTACAGATAGATAGTTTAATTAAACTTTGATCACTAACTTCTGAGTTTACTACGAGTTGATTTCGAAATACACATTATAAGATCTACTGCCTCGTTGGTTAAGGACAGTACATACGAACACATACAGAAAGTACGCTACGTAACAGTAAAGCACTATAATGTAATGCTACACAAATTACATAATGGAAAAGTACAAGTGCACTTTAAAGTGTGTATATAAAAGAATACCACCGAGTGGCGACTATGAAAAATATTTTTTTAAAATTCGTGTATTGCAGTGCGTTACTGGAAACCCGGCCGCCAGTGATTGGCTACCGAGAGACACAAACTGCGCCTACATCTCCGCCCGACGACAACAGGAACTCACCCTTCCAGCGGAATACGTATGTTGCTATCAAATATTTTTTTAAACGTGTTTAACATGTAAAATAAATTCTGTTAAGAATTCCTTATAAAAAAAGATAGCAGTGGAAACTTCTTTAGCGGCGTTGCGCGCTTTTTTTGGAATAGGTTGAAACTTCTAAACTCGCGTCAGGACACGTCATGTGATCGAAAATTCGTAGGACGGCGCAGGGCGCTTGCTTGAATTTTCGTGTTGTCATGTTTGTGTACGATAGTGCAATAAATGAATATTGTATTCTACCACATAAATGATAGTACTTTCATACTGATAAATAAAGCAATTCGTGCAAAATTATTCCCTAACCATTCCAAAATATCAAAAAATGCACAACGTTAATATTCAAGTTTTGACTGCTGCCGGGACTCTCGAAGTGCAACCCGTGTTTTTTTTATTTGACCACCAAGAAATATTAAAGATCACCATAGTTTGAGAAGTGAAAACCATATTTGACCGCTAAGATGTTATATACCAGTGTCCGGCGTGGATCGGTGCGTCTCCGCGACCTGGGCGTGTTGAGCCGGGAGGAGAGCGGGGG
>NJDD01001505.1:44724-55045 GCA_002245505.1 Calephelis nemesis | reverse complement strand
GCCTGGCGGTGACACTCCTCGCTCCCGAGCCTGACGCCACACAGACCCGACGGGCTGCAACACTCCAGCTAAGCGTATTCATTAAAACTCGCATTTATTTTGTTATGACAAATGTCACTGAACTTTGGGGGGAGCAGAGTGCTCAGCCAATCAATGCATTACTAGGTTTGCCCACTTATAACGGCCATGTCATGGGTGGTCTGCCAGACCAAACCTGGACTTGGTGCTGCGTTCAAATTTCTGGAGGAAGGGGGTTTTACGACTCTTCGTGTAATGGGGTCTTCGTCGCTGATACTGGCGGTGACAAGTTTTGTATTTAACTACAACTCGCGTACATACAGAATGGGACTATATATATGGCACCAAGTCAAATTATCATTTTACTACGTAGTATCAATAACCGTGTTTATAATATGTCGTTATAAAATCCATTGGTAATAATTAAAAAATATTTTAAATTATGACTGATTTAAAAAAATATTTGTATATAATTTTTAAATGTTGATTTTCGTATGATAGAATAAGATGAAGGAAAAAAAAATCTGTCGCAATATCTACATGAATGTATTTTAAGCGACAAACTTATAAAAGCGATAAGTGACTACACGGTGCCATATGTAAGCCCTCCTTACTCTGTACGGGTTGTACACTAGTTATAGTAAACTGCCGCTCAAATGGACTTAATCTTAAAAGACACTTGTAATTATAATACCTATAGTATAAATTGAAGACTCGATTTATGAGTTACTCCGATTGTAACACTAATAGATTAAGATAATAAAGATAATCGGCCAACAAAGAATAGGTGTAGATTGTTTTTGTTCTACATGCTTAGTATTTTAGTATTTGACAATTTACATATGTTTCAACCCATTCATAACGACTTAACGACATAATATAAACTTTACATCACTACAAAAAATAAATTGTGAAAATCTTTATGTATTTTTCAAATCACATTATACGCGGTTTAAGTAAAAACTTTAAAAATAGTGACTTTGTGATCTCGCTGACTATTCCTTTGGTATTATAAGTAGAACATTAGACGTTCTGAGATTCAATTAGTCAGGGACAAAAAAAATGGTGATGACGATAATACTAAAGGCCACACTCAGAGACGACGTCAAATAACACAAACATATAATTTTCTTACTTTGGAGTTGGATTCAAGTTGTGTACCAGGAATATTTATTTATATCTTTTAATCAGTAATTATGTCGAAATTTCCTTAATTTGATTTAATGATAGAATAAAAGTTAATTGTCGTCTCTGAGTACGGCCGTAAAAAATCGCTTAGTGAACTTACATTCTAAAACATTATTAAAATGTAGTACGAAATCAATTTACATGAATATTTTACATTTATTTCAACAGCATACACAGATTTATGCTGATTTTATAAATCACAAACATTATGTGTTGTTTAAGATGTATTTTACAGTATTATTTCCAAACGTCGCAAATAAAAATAGTTACCTAAATAATTTTAAGATTTAATAAATATGTTTTGTGTTTTATTTAGTCTGTAGACCCGAGTACTAATGCTGTATCGTTCCTTTTAAGACAAATAACTTAATACCGTTTTAAAAATAAAGCTGACGAAGAAAATACTAACTTTATGATCTTAATATAATATAAAGTATTACTTAACTATGCGTTTGCATGTGATTGTCGCACTGAGTTTTTTTTTATCTCTCAATAGCACAAATACACTATACATTATATAATTAATTGAGAACCTTCTTCTCTTTTTAAAGTCGGTTAGAAATTGATGTTTGAATGCTCTTGAGATTTTAGTTTTTCCGATTCTTGGTGATTTTTTATGAATAATTAAAATAGTTTGTATCCTTTTACAATACTGTATTATTATATCTTTACTTGTATGATGCTCTCGAGTTGAGGGTTGGCTTCTTTTCCCAACATTACCTAATTTCACGATATTAAAAAATTAAATAAAAAATAAATACGTTGTCTGTCGAAATCGAAATGAAATCGCAGTGGGACAACCGCATCCATAGGTAAGTTTCTTTAATCCGTAACTTTTAATGGTTAAGTTTAAGATCATGTATCGTGTAAATGAAATGGATAAGCACGAATATTTCGTATGATACCAAAACATCATACTCAAATATTTATAAATTATAAATGCAATCAAAAATTTCTTCAGTAATATCCACACGATTAGTCGATTTGAATTACGTCCACTCACACGAGCACTTGTCAATTACGACTAATTAGCCGACAAATCCGACTAATTAAAATTTAGGTACGACTAGGTTTCATGGTCGGGTAGCGTTTAAGCTAACTTTAACCATATATAGTAAGGAAGATAGTGATTGGCGATCGTTTTAACAAAGCTCCTTCGATTATTTTTATACAAGGAAGTAGCAAATCGGTGGGACCTCTTCCAAGTGAAAAATAATTTTGGGATAAACAGTTGTTTCATAGTTTAGTCAATAATACTTTAAATTGGTGATATTTGATTAGACATGATTTTAATTTGTATTACTTTTTTTAAGTCTAAAACAGTCACAAAAAAGTTCGCATAGAAACTGTATTTAGTTTTTTTATATATAAATGACAAAATATCAAATGAGAAAATTATGTTAAATAAAATATGAATTAAAAAATTTAGTATATTTTTTAAACTTAATTACAAATAAATTAAAAGGAACGAAATCCTTTGAAACGCTGTCGTACTATTATTAACTGCGCAACACAGTAATAGGTTTCATTATATAATTTTAATCAGATTTGTAGACAATATTTGTAATGGCGCCAAAATATCGCTACCTTTCTTACCATTGTCTAGTTTTAAATGGATACGATAGATATTAAGGAAATGGCCTTTTAACGATAATAATCAATTGTTAATAGATATTGTTTATAAAATTTAATACAGGAGTATTTAACGCCTTAGCTGAGAGCAAATGAACAGGCAAAATTATTAACCATTTAGCTATATTTTTATGTTAATATAGACGCCATGTTGTCAAGCTTAACGCGCATATTACTTTGTGTATTTAGATAATGACCTCAGTAGATACCAATATCATACTTTATTAATACACTACAAATTCAACGTATTACATGTTAATTGTAAATGCGTATGGAATGGAAGCTAAAAGTAGTAAGTAATTAATTGTAAGTAATTGAATTGCTAATTTATCTTTGAAATTAATTTTAAAAACCAATTTTAAATCTTAATAATTTGATTATTGGAACGAAGTACCTTACGACAGGTGTGGAGGAGATAGGGATTTTGCTGCTCGACCGAACTGAAAAAATTTGATAGTAAAAACCGTAAGAAAAACCCGTGGAATAATACCGTTAAGTGAGACGTGCGCAGGCGCGATAGTCATATACACAAGCGAGTAGTGTATAATCTCTTTCTCTCTCACTCCACCCCGCCAATGCATAGTATATACTCATGAATTGTGTCGATTCTACAATAGCCGAAGGAACTTCGTTCCTACATGGTGTCCCAGGACACCACATTTTTATAAACATTTGATTATTCATTTCATGTCAAAATGAAAGGAAATAAACTTAATCAATGTAGAGGCTGCTAGCCATATTATTTTCGCTTAAATAAAAACGTAGCTTAATAATAATTATAAGCGGTTGATAATTATAATCAGTAGTAGGTAGACTGTGATTGAATGAATTATTATATTTTTATACATTCCTGTATTACGGGTACATTTGTAGCAGTTGTTTTATTGACGCTGTATATCGAACTGTAGTCTCCCTTCACATTTTTAGTTTTATATTCTTTCAACTAAAAGTAGACTTATTATAATGAATATTTGAATGAAGAAGGTACACTTCGATTATAACTATTAATTGGGAGAATGAATGGTATAATGTGTTTAGAAGAAAACTTTTTAAAAGTAAATCTTTGCGTAAATATAATCTTTCAATTTACTGTTTATTGTATATTTAAAATCTTCTAAATTAAAGTGTATTTTTCTGTTTATACATTATACATATATAATAAAGCTTTTTTATGTTTTATTTTGTCATAAATTAAAAAACTTCAAACCAAAAATATGTGGCTATGTATTATTCCTTTTAAAATGGATTTATTCTAATGTTGTTGATGTGTTAGTTACTTTTAGTCGTGCGACTGTTTTCATGTTGTATACTGATTTTAAATTGAATTGATAAATTACTATTTTTTTTTTACAAGTTGTCTACACATTTTGACGTCATTTTCTAGGAAAAGTATACTTGTTAAAATAAAAGTAATTCGAATTTCGAATAAAAAATGTCAACATTTATAATTAATCATTCATTAATAACATAATTTAGACTTATGTATTAGTATCAATTTTTCAAGCATCACAATTATAATGTATATAGGAATAGCTTAAACGTTTAAAATAAATTCTATACAGTTGAAAGAATTTTTCGACATAAATGAATATTGAGTCTAAAGCCTTTAAAAATATTAAATGAAAACCAAGCATTAAACTGATTTACAAAAATCATTCCATTATTTTAAAATAATTGCAAAATATTTTGCTGATTCATGCAACACAAAAACATTTCGTATTTTTTTTTACGCAGTTATGATGAAATAACGAATGGCTTTGACCGCCTCGTTGACTGAGTGGCTAGCGTTCACGCTTAACTACACCGACCAACCGCAAGGCTCGGGTTCGATTTTTAATAGGGGCAGGCGTTTATGTGAAAAACATTTAGATGTCTGTCTTTTCCGTCTGGTTGTTTATTAAAGTTTAATTTGGTATCTATATAAGTATTTCTAAATATTAGTACCCTTGACTAACACCCATAACACAAGCATATAATTTGCTTACTTTGGGGTTAGATTCAATTTGTGTAACTTGTCCATGGATATTTATTTATTAAAAAAACCGTGTATGTTATGAAATGTGTAATTATTATGTTCTGCAACAAAAACTTTAGTAGTCAACGAAAACAAAATACAGAATCTCAGATGTGATGATTATAGCTCTCAGTTTTTTTCGTATTCATCTAGTCGCATAAATTTAATTAAGTATTGTCAAAGTGTGAATTATTTTAAAATAAAACAAAAATGATTTTATATGTACAGATGTATTCATAGATAATGAACAAAAAAATCAAGTATGTGTTAGATAATTGTGTTCATAATCTATGAATATTCTTGTTTTGTTTTTGTGTCGGTTACAAATTGTTTTAATTCAGGAATATTCCACTAAAAATGTTTAGTCTGTCTGCATATTTCGCCTTTTTGTGATGAACTGAGCACAAAATATTAGAGTGAATTTATATTTACATTTTTATTTAAATATCTTAACTACATATCTTTAAAGAGTATTATGGATTGTTTTTTATGAATTTAAATATTTCACAGCTTTATGTTAGTTAAGTAAATTAATTACGTGAACTAACGTGTATGAATTTAAACTACTAGTATTATATTAATTTGTTTTACAAAATAATCAAAATAAAATAAAGCGTCATATTAAAAAAGAATGGTTTTATTTTTATTTCTGTGGTCATTAATTTACTATTTTTTATCATTTTTGAACCTTGCATATTTTTTTTAATTAAAAAAGCGTGAAGATAGTTTCAATACCACCCCTCTCCACCTATACCACGCTGTTTGAATTCTTAGTAGCTCAAATGGTTTGAGCAGTTAAAGATAAATGAAAGTTTAAACGTTCAAATCGTATAAAAAGTTAAGATTTTCTTTTTTCAAAAAAGGTCAACATTTAGTATAGTTTATAGTATATTATTTACTATATATATTTATTTATAGTATTTACAATAGTTGAAATGTAAATATCTTAGGCCTGTACATATCTACAGGCCGCTGTTATCGCTTACTATATGCTTGTTGGCTGTCTTATCATGTAAAATATTCCTAAGTACCCCTTCATATAATTGCGCATTCTCAAGGATACAACTAATTGGGCGATCTGGTGTATTTGAAGTTGTATAATGTGACCAAGACCACAATACAAATTTCACTGAAAAATTGCTGACAAACGAGGTTCAGGCTTCAACAGGGGCCACAAACAATCTTGTTCAGATTTCTCGCAGATGCAAGTGCCGATAAAATACAAAGATTTCAGTGCAAATGTGTGTTCTGGTGTAATATGTATACACAAACATACATTCACTTCGAGTCCCTTACGGAATAGACAGAGAGTATGTAAGTGCGAAATGTCACTATCGATCTGCCTAGATTTCTCATAATTTATAACTCTTGTCATACAAATACGCCGATTTCGGAGACTTGATGTATACTTTAGATTTTATTCAATGCACTAAACTCTTGTAACTATTGTTATCACTTTAAGATGAAAGAAGCAAAGGCACAAGCTCCAAATTGGTCAAACAAGCCAGCTGTGGCCCTCATAGTCCATCACTTGCCCTTTTATCAGACTGTGCCTTCAACAATGCAGTTGACAGTGTAGACATTTTATCGTACTATTTATTATATATTCATAGTTCCATAATATTATAAAAGGCAATGTGTTTATTGGTTTATAACTATTTCACTGCGTTACGTAGCCAAATTGTGGTATTTTTAAAAAAAAAGATAGGATACTAGAGAGTGACACAGGTTTCTTTATAACAACACTAGCGGCCCGCCCCGGCTTCGTTATAAAAAAGACATATAAACCTTCCTCTTCAATCACTTTATCTATTAAAACCGCATCAAATCCGTTGCGTTTTAAATATTTAAGCATATAAAAGGACAGAGGAAGCGACTTTGTTTTATACTATGTAGTCATGTATATCAACGGTAAAACTAAGCGATAAAGACGCGGCCGTAGCCGTACGAAACTTTGAATATATTTACTACTTTTTTGCTTGTGTTGGCCCGGGTCCGCTAAGTAGCCATCTGCCATCTACCTCACTGACAGGCAGCTCGTAAGATACAAGCACAGGTTAAAATATAGGTCAGTACCAACAAGACCACGGGTTGAGTGCTGTGCAGCAACTTGCCCGGGTAAGGATCCACCGCCTCATCCACCACATACAATTAGTTTGGTTGTTTATATTAGGCTGTATATGAAACTCAAATATTTATTTATTTAAACTTTATTGTACACAAATAAAAATTGTGAGTACAAAAGGCGAACTTAATGCTAAATGCATTCTCTCCCAGTCAACCTTTGGGCTAACAGAGATCAAGTATGTAGGTACCGAATAACCAAAACAGAATAATACAAATAAATTTGAATTTTAATACACATATATAAAAAAAAACAGTAATATCGAGCTATCAAATATCTAGCTTAGGATGACCTACACGTCCAAATGTTCCTGCACAGCTTACAAAAATAAGACCATTTATATCTATGTTAGTAGGTTCTTAATTGCAAAACTAATGACTCGTAATAATTTGCGATACAATCTGTAACATATAACTTAAGAAACAAAAGGAGAATAAAGGACAGAGCACATTTGGACGCGACGTATCGCAGTGCGATATCGCTGGGCGGATTATTCCGCCCAGATCGCTCTTTTTCAGCTTTATCATAGTTATAGATTCAATATCGGAACTGGAGCTGTTACCTAAGGGGTTCTTGGGGACGCTCGGTGCAAGAGCACTGGGTTTGCGAGTTGTCCAACAAATGGACATTTCTATACCGTTTTGTCGATACATATGATAAACCCGACTCCGCTAATGGCGGACGGTACATTATTACATATATAAATAAAACTGCATGTGGTTTTTTTACTAGATATATATTACATAAACCTTATTATCAATACTTATATTTGTGTTTGTGTTTCCTGTGGTGTGCGGGCGGGGTGTTTGGCGAACGTCGGCGCCGCTCGCGTTCGCGCTCGCGTTCCCTCTCACGTTCTCGCTCACGCTCGCGTTCGCGTTCTCTCTCCCGTTCCCGAGATCGCTCTGCTTCTCGTTCTCGCTCTCGAGACCTGGATCTTGATCTGCTCTTTCGTTCGCTAAAATAGACATCGCATTTTAAAACACAATAATTCATTTTGACAACTGGATATTAATTTAATTCGCATAAAAATAAAAAAACATAAAATCTACATTAAAAAAAAACATATTTTAAAATGTAGATATTGCCGTTGATTTCAAATTTTTTTCAAATAATAATTGAGGTACGATCATTGCTAATATTTCTGCCCTCCTTGAAGTTGAAACGTTACAAAGATATACAGTGTGAATCTCCATGTATACAACTTGACCGACTTTTATCGACAAAATAATATAATAAAAACTAAAAAATAAACAGGTTAGATTTACTATGCAATTGAAAGTTATTTTTGAAAATTGTGAGGCTATTATAAATAAAACGCTATAACTTTTAAACTATGAGGCTTATCGCATTCAAATAAAAACCAGAATTAGTGGCAACAGTAGGACATCAATATTTATGAAAAAAAAAACTCGAAAATGAAACTTTTACGTAAAAATGTAACAAATTCGTTAAAAAAAATAACTTTTTATGTTTATTTTCTGATCGTCATTTTTCTGAAAATAATCTTTATACTTTATTTTTTTATTATTATTCTATCTTAAACTACATCATATAAGCATTCTATTACTAAAAAAATCCTTCTAACTTACACATAACGTTTATGACGATATTATACTAGACATAGACTACAGGCCCGTTCAAAAAAATAGATGGGTCATATGAACCACTAGGTGAATCGTCTCTGAGGTCTAGCGGTTGAACTGTCGGACTTGACTGCATGAGGTCCCGAGTTCGACTCCTGGGTCGGGCAGCAAAAATAAAATTGGTTTTTTCCAATTTTTTAATAAAACAAAAAGTTGCTCGGGATTGGATATGTGCCCGGTTGGCGATAGGCTTGCCACCTATCACATTGTGAGAATTAGTGACTTCGGCTAGTCGTGGGTGCCCTGGTTGTGCCTCTGCCTACCTCTTCGGAGATATGGACGTAAAGATACATATAGGTGAATCATTGGATTAAAAGCTGTATTGAAACAGTATGAAACTCATGCCGTACAGAATCAAGTGACCCAATTTACTCTGGAAATTGTTAGATAAAAAAAATGCCGGATTTCTGGCATACCATTCTTACAGCACTACGCGCTTTCTTATTATTTGTCATGGTTCTATCGATGCTAACAATGCCGTACAAAAATAAAGACTAAAATAGACTCACTCTACACATACATTTGAATTATCACCTGCACTCAGTCGGACAAGGTGCTGAATCTTATTATTTTATGCTTTTACGTCGTCCTATATACGTCACCCGGTGGTTCATATGACCCATCTATTTTTTGGCATGGGCCTGTAGTCTAATAGGTATTAAAGACGCGATTGATGACGCACCCAGTCAAACTCAGATAGAGGTCGTTTTTTGAGCCCATTTAATTGTGAAGGAACAATTCGAACATTCAACTATTCTTTGTGCTCATACCTCGTGCTCAGTCGCTCCCACTCCTTCGCCGCGACTACTACATATTTTTTAAGCTTCTCTTATTTTGTTTAACTAGGGGTCGCCCGTTAGTCGAAATTCGATCATAATAAATATTAATATCTTGTTGATAAGAATGCCGTCTTTATTTCTCAAATCCAACTACTTTGTTTCTAAACTTTTTAGTGACCCATCTGTGATCTCTTATCGTTATCATTAATACATTTGTTTGTGTGTGTCAAATGCAGGGTAGTGTGGGTAATGTTGTATTTTTTGATTTTATGTATTTTATAAGCATTATCATTGAAAAAATATAAGCGTTTTGTACTTCTACAAATAAATTATAAGTGTGCCAAATTTGCTCCTGCGTCCGCGCAATTTTCGTAAAGAGGGGTCCAAAGTTTTGGCATCACATATATAGATTAGTTTTTGATTTCGGTGTAGCTTTACTTGAGCCTTAAACTGCAATAATAATCGTCTCAAAAATTAGGTTATTAGTTGATAATATAAAATTAAATTATTTGGAATATCAATAGTGCGGTGAAACGAAAACTAAACTTTCCATTTTTTATAAATTTGAGTAGCAACAGTAGATACTTTATTCAACAAAATTTTCCTGACCTGTGCCTGGACCTTTTCGGTGGTGGGGAGAGCGTGGGCTCACGAGACTTCTTGGACTTCTTGGAGGAGATGGAGTAGGAGTCCTCGTCGGGAGACCGGCGCCGCGGAGAGGGGGAGCTCGCCTCCACAGTTTCCTTCGTCTCCTTCGCCTCGCGCATCGCCTGCAGATATTGTCACTGTTTGTTACTCGCTCAGGACCGAGTGTGTGTGTGTGTGTGTGTGTGTGTGTGTACGTGTCTGGTGTGGTGTCTCACCCGCTTGATGAGTTTCCGTCGGTAGTGCTGGACCTGCTGCAGCGGCGTGAGCGCGG
>NJDD01001505.1:19213-29631 GCA_002245505.1 Calephelis nemesis | reverse complement strand
AATATTATTGGTAAAGAGTTCTATTTTCAAAATTTAAACTTATTTTTTTAATATAATGCTTTTAAGTTGCCAGTTCTAAAAACTTTCAGTTTGGCCCTCGTATATGTTTGAAGTATCGATACAGTACCTTAATTGTTCAAAAAAACAATAGTCTTTTAACATTTCGACCACAAATTTTTTTCAGGAGGTTCATATTTTTTCTAAAAAAAACCCTTGGCGGGGCGGATTAAAACCTCTCAAAGGCCGGATCCGGCCCGCGGGCCGTAATTTACCCACCCCTGTTATAGAGCATTACACCTACTTTCAGTAACAACAACAATGAAGTAATAAAAGCATTTATAAGTTGCCAAAATTGGTAAAAACAGCTGTGCGGGCCGTAATTTACCCACCCCTGTTAGAGCATTACACCCACTTTCAGTAACAACAACAATGAAGTAATAAAAGCATTTTTAAAGTTGCCAAAATTAGTAAAAACAGCACAGCTATGTACATTGTTTTGTTGATTTATCATCTTAGCCCGTAATAAAATCTACTGATACTTCAAACCAAACTTTTGAAGAAATGCATTCTATTGTTTACAAATTGGGATTGCTTACATGTGTAGACTGTTTTTGATTACGACCAATAAGTAAAAGTCATGTATAATTTATACATTATCATATTTGTAGTCAAAATAAAACAAAATTACTGGTGCAGCAAAAGACATGAAACAAAAATAACGGACTATATGCAATGGCATTCTAACAACATTGTTTTAATGTTATTTCAAATCTGAAATAAACTTTTTCTTTTCTGATTTTTCTTCTCTCCATTTAACAACAACTCTCTATACTGTATGAAATACGCAGTCCCTTCAGCGTCGCTATATAGAGTTTACATTATATATAGATTGTATCTACTATGCTGGAAAACATTTTTCTGTCTTATTAATAAACAATATATGTATTTTTTTTTTAAATAACTGCTAGCTAGTTCGATTTATCGCCCCCAAAACGCCCTATATACTAAATTTTATTAAAATCGTTGGAGCCGATTCCGAGATTCCAATTACATATATATATATACAAGAATTGCTCATTTAAAGGTATAAGATAGACTAAAGTATTAACTAAAGTTAAGTTAATATTATCACACTGTAATAAAAACTATAACACCAGTTTAAGCCTTGGAGTACTTTTGTCTATGTTTATTAATAAGACAGATTATGTTTTAATAATAAACAAAGATTAAGGTAAGGGTAAATTTAGGTTAAAGTAAGTCTCTGTAAGTCTCTATCACAGTGTAATAAAGATTATCATACCAGGCTGAACTTTGGAGTATGTTAGTCTATGTTTATTAATAAGAAGGATTATGTTACTTGTATGCTAAAAACAAACATTATGATTCTAAATTGTTTAGTTGTTGGTTAATCTATAAGTGTGATTAAAAAAAAATTACTGTCTTAGTTCTTCTTTAAATAGTTCTAGGTTACTTTTCTTTTTGTCTCCACTTTTCTTATTACGAGGTCTTCCTGGTGGTTCTGGTCTCTGAACTAAGTTACGAACCAAGTCTGCCTCAGTGACTGTTCTTTTTTCATCAATCCTAGATACTGGTTTGTATAATTTGCCCTTTTCCGAAGTATCTTCCTCTACAAAACAAAGTTTTTAGTATACTATCAACACAGTTTGAAAACTTAAAATTGAGTTTATAAATTGTATACTTTATACATTGTAATGTATAAACTAAAGTAGATATAATTTGTAGATTCAACATGAAACATTCAAATATATATATATAGACAAACTTAGTAATTGTTGTACAAAGCTTATTACGTGACAAACCATGATACTTTCAGATTTATTAAACAAACAGTTTTTAGCACACGAGAAATTGTTGCTTATCTATTATTTTTAATTATTACAAATTGAAAATTTAAAGCAGTTAATGAAAAACTAAAAAGAAATCACGAATTAATTTCACCAACACACATTTATTTCAAGGTCCTTTCACTTATAATTCTAGTAAACTTTAATAACTTAGGCAAATAAAAACTGGGGACAATAAATTATACTAGTAACTGCAAGTGAAAATATAATTAGTAAGAATTTTAGATACTTACTTCTTGCACCAGCATCATAAGTTCCTGCCTTTACCCAAACCTTTGATGTAGAACTGGGAACCTCTTGAAATGTCTCAACAAACTCTTTAAATACCTAAAACATATTGTGTTATTTTTGAGTTACCTAACAAAACAATACTTGAATATTAATCTAAAATAGCTGTTAAACATTGAACAATTATTCTACTTCTACTTATTAAGGTAATTAGCACCACATGCCCTGCTCCAGATTGTTAAGTTCGTCATGTAATTTTTTTACAACTGGTTTAAATTTTGAAATACCTAATCATAATCAGAATCAGAATCTTTATTCACATGATCCATACAAGTGGTATTTGTGCACGTCGACATTTTTTAAACTACCACCGGATCGGAATATATGTATATATATATAATAGTGGAACATATATCTAAATATATACACAAATATCTGAACAGCATTCTAATAGAAGTTTTCTTCACTTTTAAAAATTAAGGAGTCTCATATTATCTCCTACCACTTTAGTGTACAATGTAAAGGTTTAGAATATGTTCTAATAGTCAAATTTTTTATTGTTATTTTTATTATCATCTTTTATTTATTACTAGCAGTTTCACGCAGCTTCGCCTGCGTAACTTGGCTTCTACTATACCGATTTGGATGAAACAAAGCCTATGTCACTCGTGGATAATGTAGCTTTCGAATGATGAAAGAATTTTTAAAATCGGTCCAGTAGTTTTTGAGCCTATACATTACAACCAAACAAACAAAGTTTTCCTCTTTATAATATTAGTATGACTATAGTAGCACCATCGACACTACAAGCCGTTTTTTAAGCTTTACAATTACATATATAGAGTCGGTCATAATCATATTACATACATGAGCAGCCGCCTCTTCCTCTTCCTTCTTTCGAAGCTCTTCCAGCTCCTTTTTAGATAAACCTCGACTCGCCATCTTTTGCTATATAATTACATCTAAAATCTAAAACTTTAGGTGGTTGTTTATGTTTAATAGCTAGTTATTACAAGTAGGTAAACGATAAAAAATTGGTACATTTTTAAGATTACCTACATAGGAATATTTATCACGTACCAGATATTAAGCTACGAAATGATAATTATTCAACTATTTTCCAAAAATTAAAATAATCAATTAATTGTTAAAGATTATAACCTTAAATGTCAAGTCAACACAAAACATAAAATGACATGCATGACATTGACGCAAGTCGCAAAAAGCAAACTGCATTGCAGTTACTGCAAAGCTCATAAGCAGTGTTGCCTTCCTTTAAAAACAGATACTTTTCTCTTTGGTGCTGGACCCAGCGGGGCTATTCGGTATTTTTAATAGTGATGATCACGGGTAAAGCGTACATCAAATAGCTGTCAAATGACGTATTTTTATTTGCTATCTCCATTGTAGTTCTGTTGGTCACAGGAATTAAGAAATATAAAACAAGTCATTGTTATCGTCACAAGCTTGTCAACTGCCAAGGCAGCTAACTACGCAAAACTAAGTCTAGGATGCGTTCAGAAACTTCAATTTTCGATAAATGTCTTTTTTTCACTGTTAAAAGATAAACATCCATTATTTTAATAAACCATAAAATTTACTGATATGAGTACTATTAACCGATACCTACTCGATACTTCATTGCAAAGTATCGATGCTAAAATGTACTTGCTATGGGAGAAAATGGGAAAAAAGTCGAGTACCTTGGATTTACTCAGACTCATTCACTCACACTCCCATTTGTGACCTTGACACCGCATCTTTCTCGAATAGAATAGAAACGAATGAGTAATAAAACGGGTTCGTGTACTTATGTGCGTGCGTGAAAAGTTATACCTAATTATTAGAAAATATATTTATTAGAAAATATAAATAAAAAAATGTATTAATTGCAGATGTAAAGATCTTCACGCCCATATAATAATAGGTGGCAAATCTGTCCACAGAATAATATATACTATCGCCCACCGGGTACATACCCAATCCCGGGCAACGTTATATTTATTAGAAAATTGAAATATATCCAACTTTTTTATTTTTTGTTGCCCGACTCGGGGTTCAAAACCCGAGACCTCAAGAATTCAAGCCTGATGCCGGATCGCTAGACACAGAGGCAAATAAATTAATTAACTGTACTCAACTAAAACACACACATGTGAATTTAGAAACATGTTTCTTAAGCAGGCAACTTCATAATGTTACTATTGTGTTCGAGATGCGTGCGCATCCTAAAATTTCACTTTTCAAAAGGCGCTTAAAGAAGTATAACTTCAATAATGAGACACACCTAGTCCAAGCCTAACGGTATAAAAATATATCTACATAGGAATAGGATTTGGATGGTCAATAAAAAAACCCGTCCATATATTGATTATATATTTATTGTAAAAGTATACTTCAAAACGTTTTCGATGTAAAATTAAAAAAGTGTGTTGTACGTTTTGATAGTTCACTTTTTATAACAAAAAATTGAATTTACCACATTTACAATAGCAATTATAATATAGTATAATACAAAATATATTATGTAATAAAGTACCCTTAACTTCTACTACTAGAGAAATAATAAAAGCCAAAACCAAAATTGAATTAGGTGTAACCAATAAAAATATTTTTGTTCAATGTTCACCGTTTTTATATTTATATGTGGGAATGGTAACTTACGCAGTCAATATTTCTACCGTCGATTAGCCTTTTGACCGCCTTACGAATAGTAATGCTAGATGTACACCACCCATAAATAAATCCACTATAAAATAACATTATTACATTATTACTACGATGTTGTTAAGAATACATAATATGGTAAAAGTGCAACAACTTTTTACTTTATTAAAAAAAGTATAATCACGCCCATATACTCGATGTGGTAGGCAGAGGAGCAACAAGGGCACCCACGACTAACCGAAGACACTAAGTCCCACAAAGTGATAGAAGGCAAGCCTATCGCCAACCGGACACATTTTTACTTTATTATTATATAGCATTACTATTTTGCTGTTTTATACAACTAAACGTAACTACTTATGTCTTCACATTTTTGTTAACCAGCTACCAAAACTATTATCAATAAACAAATTAAGACGTTTTATTTTTATTTAATAAAACAAAGTGTGATATCTACAATTTAAAATTAAAAGTAATGTTCAAATTACCACAACAGAAGGTATAACAATATTAAGAAATACCCTGAGACTTGTCAAACATAAAATAATAAAACTTTATTCTTTGGATTTAAACATCAATTATATTATAAAAATAAACAAACTAAATAAATACTCAATAATTATATGCTTGGGAAACTATTATTGGTGTCTTCAATCGTTAATTCCGAAGCTGGATAAAACAAATGCTGTCAACTAATCCTAAAGATATGTTAGAAAAAGGAAAAATTGACTCACAAAAATCGACAACAACTGTCTAATAATAAGTACACATAATTAGACGGTCAAAAGTGAATACTCAACATTGTATGACATACTACATCATTTTGTTCATAGTTGTACACAAATAATAATTACATTATAATACATATTTATTCACCTTTTCCAACTATATAATAATAATAATAAAAATCATGCGATTAAAATACCACTTCAGCAGTCAATTAAAAAGGTATAGAAATGGGCCCAATTTTTGAAGACGTACAGTCAGCATAAAAAGTGTATTCAAACAATATTACCTATTACAGACAAATGTGAATATTGTGAATACATCTCCTAACGGAGAGTGAGCGAGAGATACGTTCAAACAGCTACTTTCATTGTCTTTCTTTATTTGCTGTATTACATATGTTATAAAATACTTGATTCGTGTATTGCTTTCAAAAGTATTTTGAAAATTTATTTTCAGTATACCATTATAACTGTTGCGCTAACTGATGTCGCGACTGTAAAGAAAAGAAAAATTTTAATTGGTGATAATAAATAAGTTTTATAACTTTCACAATGGAAAGTTTGCTTATAAGAATACTGCAGTATAATGTTTTAAATATTTGAGTCTTGTGCATGTATTTGATATACAAAGCGACAAACTGGTATAGTTCGATCGGGATAGTTGCAATAACATATTTCATTACCTATTTTATAAAGTACAGGTAAGCCAGCGAAAACCACTTTTTTCAGTCACATACGTTCCAGTTATGTCAGAGAATAAGGTAACTGATCAAACTGATTAAAATCCATCAAAAGCTACACCTCTATGTTCAGTTTCCGGAACTACGAACTATTCATTTACTCGCTTTGTATATTAAAATAACAAACTCGCACATTAATAAAATTTGACAATGATATAAAATATTAAAATACTATGCGTACAAATAAATACTTTTATGAAATTGTAAATTAATTAGGTACTTTTGAACACAGAATACATATTATGACGTATACATAATAACATTAAAATTGCAACTATCTATATTTTGTGCATAGATATTCCATATTATTATGTATATAATATTTACTAAAGAATACAACAATTTACAAATAGTTCTGTACAGGTGAAAGAATTTACATTTACAAATGGGCATAGAAATGACGCGCAAAAGAGGCGCCTATTAGACCATGAATAGACATAATTTATAGAAATCACGTTATGAATGCTAAAATAAAATAAAACAAATATTGTTATTAAATTTGATCATTTTTAAAATAACTATATAACGTAAATTTAGGTTCAGCCAGTCAAAAATTCAAATTTTTTAACAACCTAAATGTTTGTAACCGTACTTAATAATTTTGGTTATTTTTGACGATGACTGTACCAATAAACATGTATATACTCTATTAAATGCACTTGTACTAATCAAATGTTTAACCATTGCTGCCCGTAAAAATGACATAGGAACACGACTAAGCATACTCAACAAATAAAAGTCGATAGATGTTACTTAATTTAAACTTATTTAAGGTTATTGATATCGATTCAAGGATCTTAATTGTAGATACAACTCGTCCGAATCAATCGTGCACTCCGCTGGAATTCGACCACCTTAGTAGCGATAGCAATTTTGTTACCGTTATCAAACCGATCTTTTATCAACATAAAAAAGCCATAAGAACGAAGGCCGATTGTGTCTCTTTGTCGCTCGTTCCGCGGTCTCGCTTGCACTTTAAGCCTTAAGTAGCACGCCCCAGAGCGAGGTAACACCGCATGAGGCATGTTTTTGGTGCGATTTAATAATATGCGAATAATAATATAAAGCGAATTATAAGACGTTGTCAAGTCAAAAATGATAAATGAATAAAAAATTATTAATGACAACTGAGGACATTGACACAGGGCGAGGTGCACAGTTGATTTTTGGATTGTACTTGTACTAAAACAATCATGTCGTAGTCTCGATTTTCACTTGATGACAAAATTATTTTTAATGGACGTATTTTGTAGATCGGCGACTACTAGTGATTTGAAATAACAAATATCCGTAACCGAATTTGAAACGTGTCCAATAGGTTAAACTATATACGATAAAAAATATTTGCATAATTAAAATTCAAATATCTAGTATTAATATTGCAATACGTTAATGTAACTTTTGCCAGAGATGGACAACAAGTAATTACGTTAACGGAACTTGTGTCCAAGGTTTGTAATATTGTAAATAATTTATCATGTGATCAAAATGCGACCAAAAAACCTCGGCTCATTGATACTTTCGATTTCGCCTTTCCATATATTTAGTCGACTCTTAATCCGTCTTATTAATAAACACGGAGTGAACTACTCCACGGTTCAACCTTGCTTTATAGTCTCCATTACAATGTGATACTATAACATCAACTTAATTTTACACCTACTTTAGTTCATGTATTAATAAGACGGTACATATAATTATATTCCACAATAAAATTCCACAGAAAAATGAAACACTTATGAGACTAGTAAAAATCAATTTCATAATTGAGACACATATTGCGAAACATAGACATGCTATGAGATGACATCAATAATCATAATAACAAATGATGGGAAATAAAAAATCGATACCGCAAATCAAATAACTGAATATAAATAAAATTATTTAATTTGCAATTTCCCGCCGAAAATGTATACGTATTATGGCGCGACAAAACAGCAAAATAGTGCGCTATGAATATGAATTGGACTAACCGGAAGCTAAAACTCCCAAATATATCCAGCTCCACACAACACACACCACTAAACTGTTTTATTAGCACCAACAATACACACACTACTATAAAGTCAATGTACGTTTCACTTCGTAACCGAAGCATCATCAGGAGATTTCGACTGCACTCCACGAAATAACTAAATATTTGATTTTTTAAGTATAACATATATTTACGCTGTAGCCTAATGTATTTCTTTCATTGCTACATTTGGTATTTTTTATTTTTTTTAGAAAAGGTTTACAATGAGCCACAAAAAATACCGAACTTTCAGGGTAATAGCCATAATGGGACATGAGCTAATTCTTATTTTATCTCAACATCATTTATTAAATATGATTATATATGTATGTATGATTTATTGTTGTGAACATTTTTGTTATTAAACAAAAAATAAAATATCTTGAGTTGTCCTTTTTGTGTAATTTATGTTATAAATATGCTTCATACATTTAAAAAAAACTATACAAGCAGCAAACGTATATTTTTGCTTCAACGATCACCACGTGCATGTGAATTGTACTTATAAATCAATAGTAAAAACACCTAACCTATGAAGTGTACAGCGAATTTGAACTCTACGACATAGCAATAAAGAAGAATATCTTCAACATATACACTGTACAGTTTACCTATTGCCCTAACGATCGACATCAAACATACATTGACACTTACCAAATATTTTCTTTACTATCATATAAGTGTATAAGTCAAGGTACAGTTGTATATAAGTATCTAAGCTTGTAGAAAGGATTCGGAACCAAAGGACTGACTATAATTTGACGTTTGTCATTTAAAAGCTGATTTAGCATCAGTTATTTATAATATGCCAGTTGATTTTTATTACTTCTTAAATCTAAGACACGTTTTTGTAAAAACTATTTGATCACAAACATGAAGAGAGTAGCTCTTTCAAATAAAAACTCCGATAATAATATGCACCAAATTTTTCTATATTAGGAATATTTATTTTTTTCTAGTCAATCAGGCGAACTTCTTACCGTCTGACATCGATAGCTAATATCAGTTAGAATCAGAAAAAATATAGCTTTTTCTATTTGTTTGTCATTTACCCAGTTATGTCGTCATGACTAAATCATAATTTGAGTTTTGCACTTGGCAACATATTTGGCGATTAACTGATTGGGAAGTTGGTACAGAGAGTTTTTGTCCTGATCATAGGGCCCACAAGCCAACATCTCGTAACGATCGGTTAAGACGTTAATTTTAATTAGAAATATTATAATCAAACCTTTGCCTTTGAGATTTGTCCATTATACAAAACCGTTGCCATGTCCACCAAGCTTAGATATATTTTTAAATTAAATCGACTTTGAAAAACATTGCATTTGCGAGACACTTCAGCAGACGCTTGCCCCCGGAGTTCATTGTTCAGCGTCCGCGCCCTTTAATCGGAGACGAGCGAAATCTTCAAATATAATATCGTCGTCTTGTTCCTGGCCGTTTTCGCCCCTGTTGACAAAACATTTTTCTTTTTATTCGGATTATTCTTAACGAATAAGTTACTATATCTATGTTTTTCAGTAATGTTTTAAGTTATACGTGTTAAGAGTGCAATGAGGTACATCACAGAACAAAATTACTCTTTACGGAGAGGTGCATATACAGGGTAACATTTTAAGGACCAGCCAAATTTTGAGAGACGAGTGGTAATATATAGTTCTTTCGTAATGAAGAATTAAAAAAAATGCAAATTATAATTTTTATCCGACGCAAAATACAAAATGCAAGTTTATCACGTTATCACAGAACGCAAATAAAAGTAAATATTACAATAAGCAATTATTATTTAAAATGCACTATCATTTTAGCCTTAACTCCATCAATTATTAGATGACTCTACTTGTGTATATATATAACATTAAAATTTGGCCGGTCTTTTGAAAGCAACCCTGTATATATTGAGATCCCAAAAGCCAACTTTTTGGCACACGAATATGACAACGTAGACAAGTAGAGTATCTAATAATTCAGGTTCATTAATTATTCCACTGGTGTGTGTAAGGTAGTGGCCGATGGCGGCGGGCTCGGGCGTGGGTGTGTAACAGTGTGTGGGTGTAGTGTGCAGCAGTGGTACGTGACGGTATATATGGTACTGGCGGCCTGGGGTCGAGCTGTATGAGGTCGTGGTCGAGGGCGGCGGGCTCGGGCGAGGGTGTGTAGCAGTTTATCG
>NJDD01001505.1:0-17366 GCA_002245505.1 Calephelis nemesis | reverse complement strand
TACACGTGCACGCTGAGTTTTTTGAAGATAATTGTAACAAGTTTAATTAAAAAAAAAACTTTTCGAATCTGCATAGGAATAATAATAATAATTATTAGTGTAATATACTATATATATATATAATATTAAATGTAGATACTTAATTATGATTACGTTATTCATTACAATATTTTTAACACATTAATCTTATGATTCATAACTGTTAGTACAACATTTTTGGCAAATAAAACAATAATAATAATAATTTTTAATAATCGTAACGTCATCATAATAAAGTATCTACATTTAATAGTACGAGTTACATCTATATTTTTATATAATGAGATTTTCTATGACATAAATGTAATAAGCATTGAATAAATCAACTTTTTAATTGAAACAAATTGCAGCAATCAAATTTTTGAAATGAAATTATTTATGATAATTAAAAAAATTCGAATTCGAGTTTTTTTCGATTTTTTGCATTTTCTGTGAAGATTTACTATAGTAACATACTTTTTTTTTCACCACCGAAAAGTAGAGATTTCAACGAACAGAAAACATACCAACTTTTTGAAAAAAGCTGATATTTTGAAGGGTGACTTTTCGATTGAAAATTAGGGTGTTTTTTCGATATTAATTCAAAATTAGGTGAAAAAATAAATATTTTTAATCAAATAAATTACAGGGTATTTGGGACATAAAAAGGTAAGTTTTCACCAAATTTCGTTAAAAAAAAGAAATTTTTGTAAACGATAAAAATAAAAAACCAAAAACTTGGTTTTTTGAATTTTTCACATAAATTTTGAGGTTATGTGAAAAAAGTGTTAAGACAAAAGTTTTAGATCTTTTTATTACCTACAACTTTGCCATGTGACTTTTTTCGATAGGACTTTTAGTTTTGCCGGAAATCAAGATAAACCATTTTTTACCCTTAAACCCCCCCCCCTCCCACTTCCCGAACTCGGATCGACCGTAATTTATTTTTCCTTTCATTTTTATCATATTCTCCTCCTTTTCTAATGGGTTTCATCCTACTACTATTTTATTTGGTTTTAAAAATTATCGACCCTGGTCTATTAAATAATTTTTTAACATCTCCAACACGCATATTTCACAAATAAATGTATTTTGAATGGGTGGAATGGAAGCTAAGACGAATGAATTGATTGATGTAATGGATGAGCGATGCGTGGGTTTACTGTGTGTAACCAAGGTTGACATTCCACGATCAGATCACTCGGATATTATCCGAGGGTGGTGTCAAGAGTCTCCGAAACCGGCGTGTTTGTATGAAAAGGGTAATGAATGTGAAGGAAGCCAGACAGGTTTGTCAGGATCAATATGACTGGCACTCGATACTCTCTGACTACCCCGTAAGGGACTTGGCGTGAAGATGTGTATGTATGTATGTACATTGTAATAAGGGTTATAATACCAGGTTAAACCTTGGAGTATTTTACGTAACGGTTCATCAGAAAATAGGTTAATAGAACTCTCAGTTGCTTACAAGCAGTATACTTACAGTGTACTAGAAGCAAGATTGGTGTCCTCGTGCTTGAGCTGTCCGTCCAAGGCCAGGCCCCATTTGTCCTTGTTGTTGGCGAGGAGCGGGGTTAGTGTGAACACCTTACTTAGCGTGAAGCCAGGACCCACAGGACACCCTTCTCTGTAACATACCATTACGACTTTAGAAATTGTATTGAAGTAAAAACGGCGTTGTACACTTTTTTTGGAATGGGTGAAAACTTTTAAACTCGCGTCAGATCGTCAGAACGTAAGACGGCGCACTGCGCATGCGCGAATAACACGCCGCGAGATCTAAAATAAAACGTAGATTCATTTTTGTTTTTGTATTGCTTAGATATTTCCAAAGAGTATAGGATGCGCAATGGATAATACGCCGCAATATACCTACCATTACATACACTCTTACAACGTTAATATTCAAGTTTTCACTTCTGCCGGCACTCCCGGAGTGCAACCCATCTTTTTTTTTTAATATTGACTGAAGTATCTATTCTAATATTATAAATGTAAAAGTCTGTCTACGCTTTGACAACAAAGGTGCTAAATTTTGATGAAATTCGACAAATAGACAGTTATGTTCAGTGTTAAACATAGTCTTAAATATTGTACCCTTTTATCTTCGGCTCATAGTAAGACTCTCAATTATTTAACAAAAAAATCTTCTTTTTATTGTTATTTTAAGCTAGAAGAGCCAAAATATGTGTTATTGTAATGATTTATACAATGTACATTGTAAATACTAAATGACAACATTGGGCACGTCCAAACGGATTTTCTTAGAGTAAGACGTGTCATGTTTGTCACCTAAACTAGTAACCAAGAAGTTTTAAATGGACGCCTGTAGAAATTGCAAAATATATACACTTAGAACAAATAGTTCTGGTTCGGAGGGTAAGGTAGCCGGTAAACTTACTTTTGCTCGAGGCCTAATATCCCGGCCTCAGGTTACCAACGCATTATTACCACCGTTGGTGTCTCTAGGCGGCGTCAATTTTATACCATCGGGAAATCCGTCTGCTTGTTTGCCTACTATTATCAGAAAAAAAATGTGAGCCGTCACGGGACGCCTGGCAGATGTGAAACATCGACATTATTTTGTAAAAGTAATATTCAGAAAAGAACCACTATATACCATTACATGGCGTGGAACCTCCTGCCGTGGCAATGCGTCGCCACGCCAGAAATCGGTTTCGGTTTCACGTGCGGCTACGACTGATTGTAGCACTTCAAGTGCAGAGGTTCAGCGGCTTTGTGGTTTATTTGAAAAGCAAACTGATTATTTTCGATGGTTATGGAACGACTCAATACATTTAGGTAGGTTTGGAATGGGTTGAAACATTCGTCAATATATTTTTTTACATCAAACAGTCAATTGGAGCCATAAACACATAAAAACCTTGCATGGTGAACGACAAACTCGTGCAATGTGATGTTTCCAAACGATCAGTTACAATTGTAAAAAAAAATTAAATTAAATCTAATCTTAAAAGATAATATTTTAACCCTTGTAAAATTGCAAATACCGACTTCTTTTTCAATAATGGGAATGAGATAACCTCGGAAGTAGGCAATTGCAAATGAAAAAGAATATTTTAAATAGCTTTCGTAATGACGGGGAAATCGATTGACATACTTAAAAATATATGGGGGTCGAATGTACAACTTTCTTCTTTTTATATAGCATAAAAATAAACTTGAAATCAATTATATAGTAGAATAATTATAAGGTCTTAAAAAAATAATTATGCGCTTATGAAATAATAAGGTTCAGGTATTTAATGATAAAGTAATAGTCATAAACGTTCTTTTAAATTAAACATATTCATTATAAAAACCATGAGATCGACCGATTTGATATTTTCTTTTACTGTTATAACATCGTAAGCCAACCTAGCAGACGGATTTTCTGATGGAAAAAGAAATACCTGTAGCATATATACACCAAAATTTAGTGAAGTTACGTTGCCAACCTGATTGTGGTATGCTCAGTCACGTCGTGTCATGTAACAAAATCAACAGCTACCTTATTTTTAAAAATCGGAACATGACCATAGCATAAATGTATTAAAGTTATGGTAGTAAGGATTGGGAAGGCATACGTGCGAGTCCTCGTAAATCTTTGATACTATTATAGAAAACTTGTATTGTGCCACGCTCAAAAAGTTACCAAACATTTCAAGTCACAGAACTCACCAAACACTGTTAGTGACAAAATATACACAGAACAGAATGGTAACATTAACGTACACCAGCGTATCTCAACATTCTCAAACACTTTGACTTACACTGACTTTTTTAATTTCTTACTAAACAGTCCGAAAAATGGTAAGTTCAACAGTTTCATAGGCGGCATCCTGCATTAAATAATACAGATATTAAAAGATGAAAGAAGCAATTGGCCAACTTAGTACTAACCAAGTAAAAAGATTTAACGGCATTTAATAGAAATAATAATAAAATATATTGTAGGATCTTCAGATCTTTCTAAAATTATGTAAACATTGCAAAAATTCAAATAATAATAATAAATTATCTTTATTTCAGTAAACTTACTGTGACGCGTCTATACAATAATAAATCTACCGCCGGATCGGAAAGTATATTTATTAACTAAGTATATTTATTTATAACTAGTGATCCCTAAGTTTCTACACAGTTAATACTACACTTTGAATATTCATAAAAAAATCCAGCAAGAAATTTCCGACATAACGTATTTTAATTTTAGTACTTGACCTATTAAAGCGTGCAGATTCAAATCCGGCCTATAGCAATTTTTTTTCTCTTTAAAAAATTTTGAAAAATTTCTTACTTATTATCGAAAACCACATCTAAATCCATTGCGTGATTTAGAAGTCAGTTGTCTTGTAAAACCTTACCAATAATATGAACTTCACACAGCATCATCCATACCTCTTCCAAGTAAGATCATACTACTTCAACCTGACGGGCTAGAGTCAATTAAAATACTACGATTGGTTTTCGAAAGCTGTGTCACTGGCCAATCAAATCACAGTGCCAATTTTCTACGATTTGATTGGTCAAGGGCGTTGCTATGCTAATGACGCCACGATTTTATAAACGAAGTAACGACTTACTCGCTCTCTGCTTCGGCGACGGTGCACTTGTACTGTGCGGTGGAGAACAGGCAGATGTCCGCGAACTGGCGGACTGACACCTTGATGCGTTTCACCGAGCGGTTGGAGTTGTTCGCTATGTGCACGTTCACCGCAATATTCTCGCCGTGGTGATATAATTCCTGTGAACATTGTCATCTATATAATATAAATACGTGATGCCAAAACTTTGGACCCCTTTTTACGAAATTTGCGCGAACGCCGGAGCATAAAATTAGAGCACACTTATAGTTTATGTGTAGGAGAAGTATTTAATTAAGAGAAAATTAGGAGAATTATTTTATTAAGCCCAATATTTTTCAACAAAAATGCTTATAAATTACATTAAATCAATAAATAAAAAATTTCCCACACTTCCATGCATTTGACACACACAAACAAATAAATTGATGATAACGATAAAAGATCACAGATGGCGCACTAAAAAGTTTAAAAACAAAATAGTTGGTCTTGAAAAATAAAGATGGCGTTCTTATCAACAAGATATTAAAATTTATTATGGTCGAGTTTCGACCAACAGGCGACCACTAGTTTATGGAATTTATAATAAAACAGACAGAATAAATCTTTTTCGCCAGTAGACACTAAATATATTAATTGTGCGGTGTACCATTTCAGAATCGGTTAAAAACCTTTACTCTGTTTTTTTAAGAAACTAAAATTACTAAAGCGATATAAAATAGTGTTAAAGGTATCACGGTATTACCTTATCTAATGAGGCTTCTAAATATAATTTGTTGGGGCTCATCATGAATTCTTTTGACACTTCTACGGAAGGCTGCTCTCCTTGCTTACTGGGCGCGTACATTATCTTCCTGATCGCCAATCGTACTGAATTCCTGCAAATCATTAAAATCTAAATTTAAACCAAGAACTTGAAAACTGCGAAAACCTACTCCAACTACTTTATTGGGTACCAGTCACGATATGATAACTCTTTTTTGAAAGATAGCACATGAATCTAAAGTGACCCCACATAAATTTTACCAATATTTATTTTTTAAATTATAAAGTATCTTCACGCCCATATCCCCGAAGGGGTAGGCAGAGGCACAACCAGGGCACCCACGACTAGCCGAAGATACTAAGTCCCACAATGTGATAGGTGGCAAGCCTATCGCCAACCGGGCATATATCCTATCCCGATCAACATCTTTTTTTTATTAGAAAATCGGGAAAACCCGATTTTTCTTTTTGTTGCCCGACCCGGGATTCGAACCCGGGACCTCATGCAGTCAAGTCCAACAACTGAACCGCTAGACCACAGAGGCGATATTTTTAAGTTATACTTAATAGTGATTACATTTAACGACCTCATCAATAATGAGGTTGCAAATCATTACAATATTATAAATTATCATCGTGTATAAGTTGGCTGTATCAATTACTAGCGGCCCGCACCTACTTCGCACGGATATAAAATATACATATAAACTTTCCTCATCAATCACTTTATCTGTTAAAAACGAAAAAAATAAGTAAAAAGTATCTTCACGGCCATATCCCCGAAGAGGTAGGCAGAGGCACAACCAGGGCACCCACGACTAGCCGAAGACACTAAGTCCCACAATGTGATAGGTGGCAAGCCTATCGCCAACCAGGCACATTTCCAATCCCGACCAACATTTTTGAAGTTATACTTCTTTTGGCGCGTTACGAAAAAATGATGAGGGTAAATTTTTACGATGCGCGCGCACACCGTCACGAAAAACCGACATGATGAAGTTAGCTATAAGATAACATTTTTGTTTTTTGTGACATTTTTATTAAATGTTAAATAAACTTTATTTAACTAAATAATGCATTATAATAAAACTTTTAATGTATTAAATACCTTTTTCTATGGTTAGTGTCATTTTGTCTACAAATGTAAAATAAGGCAAAAAATAAAAATTTTAAAAAGATTTTTATCTTATTACGCCGAAGAACTATAACTTCTAACGCGTGTACACAAGTACACACACAATTCTTTTTTTTATTAGAAAATTGGAAAAATCAAATTTTCTTTTTATTGTCCGACCCGGGATTCGAACCCGAGACCTCATGCAGTCAAGTCCAACAACCGGACCGCTAGACCACAGAGGCGATTAACTGGCCGAGTAATCGCGCATTAAACATTCAAAAGATTAATCAAAAAACATACAATCGAATTGAGAACCTCCTCCTTATTTTGAGTCGGGTAACAATTGCACGTTTAATTATTAAGATTTCGCGTCATGTAATTTCTAGTGGCATACAATCAAATTTATACTAAATTTATGGAAATTACATATATATTTTAATTTGAAAAGATTATGTACCTATATAAAATATAGTGCTTATTAATCCGGCCCGAAGGACCTTATTATGTAATGAAGGATTTTCGATTTGATGATTGCATTATTTAAAAATATATGTTTATTTTATTTGCCCACTTTATATGCGACTTGCTTACGAGCTTTTTTTCAGTTAATAGGTGAGGAATGAGGCGTGCCTTGTTAAGCAGTGGAAGTATACATGTCGGGTGTGGTAAGAAAACATGAATTGATTTACCTCTTATGTGGCTTATCATCCTGAGAATCTCCAACAAATGCCTTTAACTCGTAGTCCACCCCACAAGGTTTCCCGGTATCGCCGGGAGCAGGCTGGAGTGTCACGGAGGCGGGACAATGCGGCGGCAGCTCGAAGTAGAACGGATGTGCCGAGGGGCCCAGCTTGCGCATTAGCCTTTCTTGGAGCCTTGTCAACTCACGTTTGGGTGGCCCTGTCGATGGATATATCTAAGAAAGAGAAAAAAAATGTCTTAAAAAATTTATAATTAGTAATCAACCTATACTCTATATTTATTATCTAGACAAAAAATCTGTTTGTATGTGATGAATAAACTCATGGTATCTATTCTAATTCCCTCATTATTAGAATTCCCTCATTATTCTCCCTCATTATTGGAATTGACTTTGTTTTAGTAATGAAGTTAAAAAAAAAACGAGGAGGTTCTCAATTCGGCTAGTATATTTTTTTTGTACTTACACCGATTTCTCCGAGGTTTCTGGACCGATTTACGTAATTCTTTTCTTGTTTGATACAGAATGGTTACAAATTGGTTCCATAAAAATT
Source organism: Calephelis nemesis (assembly GCA_002245505.1). NCBI lineage: Eukaryota > Metazoa > Arthropoda > Insecta > Lepidoptera > Riodinidae > Calephelis > Calephelis nemesis. The sequence continues at coordinate 9,624 of NJDD01001505.1, read as the reverse complement.
TGATTCAGGTATTCAGACCCATTACTTTTTTTATGATCATTTTTTATATATTTTCACCTCTTCCGATGTTTATTTTTATTAAATTAAATCACATCTTGATGATATGAAACTAAAAAGTACTCGTATTAAATAAAAATAAATACGTTAACAAAAACCGACTTTAAAACTAAGACTTAAAAACTTAAACTAAAACTAAAAAGTAAAAAATATATATATAATATATTTTTATAAAAAATAACATTTATTATTTTTTAGTTTAAGTTTTTTAGTCTTAGATTTGAAGTCGTTTTTTGTTTAACGTAGTTATTTTTATCAACGTCATGCACGATAAGCAGAATTTTTTTTCTGTCAGAAGATAATAATGTTTGTTTTTGCCCTTCTTCTACAACAAAATTCTTCGCTAAGACGCCCATATGAACAAGGTAACCGGCTCGTGTTATGCAGTCATGTGACTCAGCAGTTCTGAGAGTTCTGAGAAACTTCCCCGTGTTGTTCCGGGCTCCTTTAAAGAATAGACCATCTGCCTTCTTGCCAGGCAGCTCGTAAAAGGCGAGCATAGGCTTACCGTCACCAACACTGTGACATCCTACTAGGTGGTAGACCCGCCCCGATTGGTACCACCGCCCTACCTATTCCTGCCGCCATAACGTTCAACGCCTGCCGTTGACATGTTCCGGTTTGGAGGGTAAGGTAGGCGGTAAACTTACTTTTGCTCGAGGCCTAACATCCCTTCCTCGGGTTGGCAACGCATCATTACCAACTTTTTTGCCTCTACGCGGCGTGAATTTCTTACCATTACCATAACATAAATAAAACTTTTTATACTCTAATGTTAGTAGATGTTTGTGAAAACTTACTTGTTCTGTCGACAGGTACAGGTCCTTTCTGAATGTGAGACCGAGGACGTCCAAATCCTCTCGGCCATACCTGAACGCGGACAGGATGTGGCCGAACACCTTTCTGTCTTTCACATACTCCGGGTCTATGTTCACTACTCCATCTGTAATATGCATATTTCATTCTATTAACTCTAAGCTACAGAGGGTCAGCCCCATTAAGTTTGTTAAGCTGTCCTTTGGGAATTGTCGTAAAGAAGGTTTAAACTGAAGCCTAAGTGTTATTCATTAGCTGTCTAATTATTAAATATGGTGTAAAGTACGCCAAGGATCAACCTGGTTTTATAGTCTTTATTACAATGTGATACAGACTATAATGTCAACTTAATTTACTCCTTCGCTAGTCTATGTTTATGGCAGTATCTATTTGGACTTGGTTGAACAACAAACAAGGAAAGAATCAATTCTTTTATAGAAGAGGATGCAACCGAGCATGTGGGTCACCTGATGGAAAGTGATCACCTCCGCCCACGGACATCCGCAACACCAGGAGTATCACAGATGCGTTGCCGACCTTTAAGGAATGAGTACGCTCTTTTCTTGAAGGTCACTAAGTTATAATCGTTTGGAAATACCGCCGTCGGTATCTGATTCCACAAAGGTGTTGTGCGAGGTAAGAAATGTCTTCGAAATTGCACAGTTGTAGAACGCCACGCATCAAGATGATGGGCATGATACCTTAAGCTATTTATATTTATACGATAGAATAAAAGTAGGTAATATCTAGTCCTTTACACCCAGACACTAGCGAATATTGCAGATTGGAATTTCATCCGTTTATAATTTTTATATATTGGATTATGTGTGTCCTGTCATTCATGTCATTGTCATTGGAGTATATAGTATCTACTAGATACTTGGTATTTCATAATTCGCTTTACAAATTCACTTTACAGATACACTGTGGCAAAAGACAACTAATTGGCGCTAGTTTGTAAACTTCTACCTCCTCGTAAGTAACTATCTAGGAGTTAGAGCAAAGGCTATTCTTTATATTACATACAACTTTATAATAATTATCACTTCTACCTGCTGTTTCTGTTTTTTAACTGTCATTCATGACAATTTCCAGATGGTAAAAAACGCAGGTCGCCTTTTTTACATAGATTGTTACATACATATATATATATACCTCAACACCAAGTCACTTACTGGGTAGGCAGAGAGTATCGAGTGCCAGTCCTCACGATTCTGACTAACCTGTCTAGCTTCCTTTACGTTCATTACCCTTTTCATACAAACACGCCGGTTTCGGAGACTCTTGACACCACACTCGGATAATAACTGATTGATCTGGTCGTGGAATGTCAACCTTGGTCTCCCCGGGTACCTACATCCATCAACATTCGCATTGTATAATATCTGCTATTTCAATCTTTCATCTGTCATTCTTTCAACATGACCGAACCAGCGCAGCATGCCCTTTCGCATTTTAACACCAACACTTTAGACTATGTGTATCAAAATATAAATAATACTGTATATAAACTAAATACATACCAATCGGGTCTACATGTGTGATATGGTCTACGAAATCCCTCTTCCCCAAATACACTGTGATCTGGAAATAAGGTACATCATCACTTTAATTAAAATCATATTGTTTTATGTATTTACACTGAGCATTCCAAAATTTTCTTGGCAGTAACTTTAACAAAACTAGTCTTCCTTAAAATTGAAGATAGAGTAATATAATCTGTTGTATCATCCTCTTCCTCCCTTACTTTTCTTCAGCTTTTTTATTTACAAGTGTTTGCATTTACCACAAGTCAAGTCGAAATTTGCAAGTTACTGTAATGTAAGTTAAATTATTAAAATTAGTCATAAGTCGCCAAAGAAAGTCATGTCCCTGACATTAAGTAAAGCAGTAGCTTCATTACTCAAGCTTATTCAAAGAGATTTTAACTCAGATTCAACTCCAACTAGAAGCTCACTAATTTATTCATAACTAGCGGCCCACCCCGGCTTTATACGGTTATAAAATAAACATATAAACCTTCGTCTTCCATCACTTTATCTATTAACCGCATCAAAATCCGTTGCGTAGTTTTAAAGATTTAAGCATTCAAAGGGACATGGGGGCAGAGGAAGGGACTTTGTTTTATAGTATGTAGTGATTGTTTCACTTGTGAAGTGTATCAAATTGTACAAAAAGCCACCAAAATTGACTAATTTCACTCAATATGCTCAAGAAATTCAATAATTATGAAAAAAACACGACCATCTTTTTTTTCGATGGCGCCAAAATCTGTATTCTCCTTTAACAAAGTTTTCGCGCTTACGTAGGTGCGATACGTCAACACGAGTTTTTTTTTATGATAATGGAAGGCAAACAAGCAGACGGATCTCCTAATGGTAAAAAATTCACGCCGCCTAGAGACACCAAAGGTGGTAACGGTGCGTTGCAAACCTCAGGCAAGTAAGTTTACCGGCTACTTTTCCCGCCGAACCGGAACACGTCAACGGCAAGCATTGGACGTTATGGAGGCAGGAATAGGTAAGACGGTAGTACCAATCTGGTCAAGTCACTACGAAACTCTACCACCTAGTCAGATGTCACGGTATTAGTGACGGTAAGCCTATGCTCGCCTTTTACGAGCTGCCTGGCAGGAAGGCAGATGGTCTATTCTGTAGCTAGCGTAAGTCACACTACTGCGCTTGCCTTTTATATGGCGGTGGCAGGAAAGCCTTGGTCAGAATAATATTTATGAATAGTACTTACTTTGCCATTGGGAGAGCTTTTCTTGAAGACCCTCGTGGCATGCCGGTGTTTGCTGCCGTTGTCGTCCATTTTGCCTCCACGCCCACCGCACCGCTGAAATCAAAAGGAAAGGTTCAAGTGATAAAAAATTCAAAGTAAAAAGTATCTTCACGCCGATATCTTCGAAGAGGTAGCTAGAGGCACAACCAAGGCACCCACGACCAGCCGAAGACACCAAGTCCCACAATGTAATAGGTGGCAAGCCTATCGCCTACCGGGCACATATCCAATACCACCGAGCAACATTTTTTTATTAGAACTGGAAAAACCCAATTTTCGTGTTTGTTGCCCGACCCGGGATTCAAACCCGGGACCTCATGCAGTTAAGTCCAACACTTGAACCGCAAGACCACAGAGGCGATTTCAAGTGTTACCTCCTGAAAAGGCGATGAATCTGCAAATATGTTCGTTCCGCAACGAGTCATTGTATATAGTCTTTTCCAGGTGGTAGAGGTTTCTCACAACTCGCCGGGATCATTGCCATACATATTTGTCGCTATTGGGAATCGAAAGCGAGTCTCGTTGATGACTAACCTCTCGATCAGAAGGCGGCTAGAAGGCGAAAGACTAAGTCTTTTTTACTTAATAAGAGAGCGTACAAGCACAATTTGATATGTTCCTCCCAATGGTAAGAGAGGACTGTGGCCTATAGACACCATAGATGTTATAGGTACGTTACTGGTCAGTAGCCATGCTATTAAACATAACGTGCAAGTCTATCGGCTTTCCTACCCCCAGAACCGGAACATGACATTGTAATTACGACAGCAGGAATAGGCACTAAATCTCTATCCGGCCACGTTGCTGCACTACACTCATCATCAGTGGACTTGTTGGTAATTATCCATTCAACTCTTACGAGCTGTCAGAGTAAATAGACTATTTTCCACACCCTACCCGGATCAAAACGTAGAAGTCTCCACAATTTTATACATTTTATTTCATCTATCTATCTTAAATATTTTATGTAGGGCTTTATCTAGATTATTTCTGTTAATACTAATACACATTTTTTAAGATAATGGAAGGCAAATAAGCTGACGGATTTCCTGATAGTAAGAAAGTCACGCCGCCTACAGACACCAAATACCACCTATGGTGCGTTGCCAACCTGAGGAAGGGATGTTAGACCTCGAGGAAAAGTGAGTTTAGCGGCTACCTTATCCTCCGAACCAGAACACGTCAACGGCAAGCATTGGATGTTATGGTGGCAGGAATAGGTAAGGCGGTGGTACCAATCCGGGCGAATCCTGCGAAACTTTACCACATAGTAGGATGTCACGGTGTTAGTGACGGTAAGCTTATGTGCGCCTTTAACGAGCTGCCTGGCAGGAAGGCAGATGATCTATTCTGTAAACGACCCCGGACCAACACGGGTCAATAAACGCAAACACACACTATTCTACTATTAAACACTCAACTAATCAACACACATACATATGTTTTACGAACCTGACACATTTGGAACAAAAACTTAAATCACTTCTAAAAACTATTACTTAAATACTTCGAATTAAACTTTACGAGAATATTGTATTAAATTGAATGAAACTGTCATTTCCCGTTGTGTTTCCTTAACGCACGATACTAAGTAACACCCATTCAACCGGCTAACTGAATATATATTCAAGCAATGACGATTCATATGACGCGGACGGCGGCGTATCATGAATAATATTCTAAGTAACCTATTCAGATGTGCGAAACCTTTGGGCCGCGCTACAGACTAGACCAAATTTACCAAACTAGTGGTCGCCCGTTGGTCGAATAAACCATAATAAACTTTACCATCTTGTAGATATGTATGGTCTATGGTCTTGTAAGGTCCTCAGCTAGGAAATATTTATTCCGCGGTGTAAGCCATTTTCTAGTCCTTATCCTCACCAAAAGAATCGTGATTCAAACGATAAACAAAAAAAAGGTTCTGATTTATGGCCAACATTAATAATCAATCCTAATCCAAAACTTGCTGTCCAAGATTGATATTTTGATCCATTTTTAGGTTATCGCTTGCAAATAACAGGTAGGTATAGGATAGGCCGACGGATACGCTAATATCTAGTTTGCTTAAAATCCATATTTAGAGATATATTATTAACATTGGCCGTTAATCAACATATTTCTTTGATTCCGCACCCGTTGAAGTGTACAAAATTAGAACGACTTTATAGCCTCGGCTGTCGACAGAGTAAATTAAAGCTGTAGACTGTTACACAGGTAGAGCCAGATTAAACCAATAGGGGGCCCTAATCCATTTTGATTTTGGGGCCCTCCCTTTTTCAAAAATATTGTAAAATTGACGGTTATTTTCGCAATTTCAGAATTTCAACCACCTCATATATCATCAATACACAAACCTCATATATAAACAAACGAAATCATTTTTTTCATTCAAATCATATACTGTTTTGGTATTTAAGAGCTCAATTTGAAATTAGAAAAATTGTATAAAATAACAATTGAACAAACAAACCAACAACAAAATAAAATAAACATAACAAATAAATAAGAATATTTTTTTTCAATATGAAAAAAAAATATTTCGAATAAAATTCATGACAAATTTTCTAGGTCGTCGTCCCTGATCGTCGGGGGCCCCAGGCCATGGCCTAGTCTGGCCTATTTGGGTAATCCAGCACTGTACACAGGAAAGCTTAGACCAATTTGGTATGGTATGCTTTCAACACAGTGCCCATAATCAGACGGAATGTCACAGTGTCAACTAATTTAAAGGCCTAAATCAGTATTTCCTAATTCCTATGTTGGTTCGATGGCAATTACACAATTTAGATTTCATAGTTTTGGCTAGTTTAATTCCTTGTTGTGCTAGTTATGATTCCTTTAATTGGGATTAATTGCTTCTCATGTCAATCTCTTATTAGTAATAATGTGTAATGTATTACTATTAAATTTGTATAGAATAATAAGGAAAAAAAGAAAACAATACATAAAACACAAAACTACTCTAGTAGGATGTTGATCAAATTTATGTGGAGCTATCTCGGATTCGTTATCTCCTTCGGACAAAATATTAATGAAATTGCAACTTGGTAATATATTTCAAGTCGATTTTTACTGCACCTACATTATTAAGTATCTATTGAGTTGTATTCTATCAAAAGTACTAGCGTATTATATATTATATATGTATAGTATAATTGCAGTAAAAATGAGTCCAAAGCTTTGGCATCACGTATCAATATAATTAGATAAATTAAATATTTAAATACATTTTAACATTGAAATCATAGCACTTACTTATACTTTTAACAGATATTTTATTTATTTATGTCTATATATATAAAAGAAAGTGGTGTTAGTTACACTATTTATAACTCAAGAACGGCTGAACCGATTAGGCTGAAAATTGGTGGGGAGGTAGCTTAGAACCGGGAGAAGGACATAGGATACTTTTTATTCTGTTCAATTGTGAGGAAACTGGGAAAAACAACATTTTAATTTTTCCCATACAAACTAAACGGGCGGAACGAAGTTCGCGGGAACAGCTAGTTTTTAATAAGCCTAATAATTTATTACAAATCATTTAAAGATACATGAATTTTAATCCTATCTACAATACAAAGCAAAGCAAAAATTAAGTAGTGTACAGTAGTACACTACTTAGTTTTTGCTAAGATGGGTTGTTATGATACTGATCCATGTTTGACAGAAAAATGTTGCACATATCTGACAACAGGTAACCTTATAGACAGGGTCTGACTCAATCACTAGGAATGATTTCTTACGGCGCCAATTTGATGACGTGCACATAATAAACAATTAGTTAAGACTGTTATTGGTCGATAGTTCATCTAATCTACTCGACTGACGTCGGCTATAAAGTATGGCTCAAATTTGGACAACCTGCCGCGAAAGGTAAACTGTAACTATATAGTAAGGACGCCGGCTTGTCGCCTATTTGATGTACCTACTTGAATGGAAAATGTATAAGGGCCGAAACACATAACTACCTTGCCGCGCCGCGCGGCTGGAATCAACAGTAGTGTTATTGCAGATTGTAGCGGCGCGGAACTATTTATTTATATATTTAACCTTTGGTATGTTGCGGCTATAACGCGGCTGTATAACTGAATTGCGCGGATTCACATTCCGGCATGCAAATGATTAAAACAGAGTATTATCTCTTCAGGTCCGATGGTCCATGTCAGGGAAACGTCTATGACGTCGCAATGCAAACCGACAATTTTAGCAGCACGGCGACGTAAAGCGATTATGTGTTAAGGGCCTTAAAGCCTAGAAGAGGCATGCCGCAAAAAGCGTACAGAAAAGACGAAACATCTGACACACATGTGTATTTTTCTGTGTAACTCGCACCTAACGAATTTCCCAAAAAATCATAAAAGTAATAGCAGTTTGAAGTAAATATAAATGAACAAAAAATCAATGCGTCTCTCACTTTTGAAAGCTTAGACGTGAAAAAATAATATCGATTTCTTCAAGATATGAGTTTGTGCGCTTGATTAACGGAAAATATTAATAATGTATCTCTAAAGATGGATTTCAAGCAATCTAGATAGCTGCGTATCCTCCCGCCCATCCTTTATCTAATTGCCATATTTATCCTGTCCACAGATGTGTTACTGGCAAGCGATAACATAAAAATGGATCAAAATATCAATCTTGGACAGCAAGTTTTGGATTAGGATTGATTATTAATATTGGCCGTAAAGCAATAGGTATTTAAATAGGCGATTGAGTTAGGCTGGTTTACTACCGCGTTCATTAGTTGGGGTGCGCATTATATAAAATTATATGTACTTTCATAGTCTCCGCTAAGTTGGACTCTCCTGCCGTCAGGTAATTTGCAGCTAGGTTCTGAGGACCTTATCGTTTAAGCCTTGTGGTGACATTCACCGCACTCTGCTTCTGACGTACGATAACCAGAATTTTTAATTACGGTGCCAAGGCTGAATAATTTTCATACGTAATACAATATCGAAGCAAAATGTTTATTTGTTTACTCTATTTCACCAGAACCCAACTTGACCAAATGTACCACATGTACTCTATTACCCGCAAAATTATATATTTTAGGGGACATATTTAAAAATATATTTTAGGGGACTTTTAACGTAGTTTAGGGGACTGTTTTATATGGAAACAGTCCCATAAGTAACGTTAAAAGGTCCCCTAATCGTAGGGGCTCTTGGTGAAATCGGGCATTAGACTATTAATCGCCTCTTTAGTATGATATTATAACAACTTTGTAGCACGAAAAAATTTTGTGCGACCGGGACCTCTACCAAATTCATAAAACTAGTGGTCGCCCGTTGGTCGAAATTCGACCATAATAAATTTTAATACCTTGTTGATACGAACTCCATCTTCATTTTTGAACACCAAATACTTTATTTCCAAACTTTTTATCTGTGATCTTTTATCGTTATCATCAATATATTTATTTGTGTGTATCAAATTTAATGCATGGTAGTGTGGGTAATGTTTTATTTATTGGTTTAATGTGCTTTATAAGCATTTTTATTGAAAAATATTAGTGCAGAAGCACTTCTCCTATAAATAAACTATAAGTGTGCTAAATTTTATGCTCCTCCGTCGGCGCAATTTTCGTAAAAAGGGGTCCCACGTTTTGGCATCACGTATTAATACATAGATAAAGCTTCTTTTTAGCTTAAATTATTCAGAGAATTCTACTACTCATTTTCAATACAAAATTGCACCCGACCGCGTAGTGCGGTTGTGATGTGGTTACGGTTGTCGTGCGGTTGTGTTGTGTATATAGCTCTACGAAATGGGCGTGCCAGACAGACTAGTTCTCATCGTACGAGACTACTTGTCGAATCGCAAGTTCAGATTTCGTGAAGAGGGAACTCTCTCTAGCAGTAGGCCCCTAGAGGCGGGAGTGCCGCAGGGCTCGGTACTCTCACCTATACCATACGCCCTCTACACGAACGACGTTCCCAGACCGCCGCGCGTCCACTTAGCCCT
>NJDD01001502.1:170060-193240 GCA_002245505.1 Calephelis nemesis | reverse complement strand
TAGGTTTAAAAAAAACGTACAGTCGATAACAGAAAATTCTCTTTTTTGGAATCGGTTTGTAAAGACCGTTATTAGTGCTTGCTTTGTAGAGTACGTTTAACTAGTAAATAAAACAAACACTAATATATTATGGGATATAAGCTTATATACATCAGTTTTATCTGATACCGTTTCTCTGCCAACAAACCTAATGTTTTTAATGTTCATAAATGATTGTTTTAGCTAGCAGAATTTTGAGACAACTCGCCTAAATTGGTGCCTTTCCTATTCTTTCCTTCATAAAATCTGTTCGCCACTGTTATGTTCCGGCTTTGGAAGGCAGGAACTTTTAGAAACTTATAATCGCTGTATTAGATTTTTTTAGAGTAGCTTTAAATTTGTGTATACTGGCACAATACAAATGTGAAACATTATGGGAACGACCTACCCGTTCACGTACCCACTGCAGGAACGAGTGCCCTAACAAGGCGAGTGGTCCGAGCTGCTATTTGTTTTCAAGATCTTTACTAACCGACGCGACGATGTGATATTACCTCCTAATGTCATTTGTAAACTACAATTAACATAAGCACGTTGTATTGCAATTCGATTGATTGATCACTAAAGAACAGCAACTGCTTAAATATAAATAACAACGTGACAACCCTATTCCTTCAATGGAATGTAGGTAAGTATTTCCTCATTTAGTCTTAGTTTCCATATTGTTTCGCAATTGTACTGTGATAGATGAAACTTTTTAGATGTCGGAATTAAAAAATTCCTATGTCACTCTTCAGCTTTTTAACTGTCTCCACACATCAAACTCCACCACAACCACACAACATCTGTCTGTAGCGACGTGAAAGGACGACAAACAATATGATTAATAACAAAATAATGTTAGTTTAGAAAAAAATATATAGAAGAGGAGGCAAACAGGCAACTGCGTCATTTGATAGAAAGTGATCACCGCCGTCAACGGACATCAACAACACCAGGGGTATCACAATTAATATGTTTCCGATCTTCAAGGGTGAGTACGATCCTTTCTCTTTTCTGGAACGTTTCTAAGTTGTATCTGTTTGAAAATAGATGAAATGTCTTCGAAATCGCATCGTGGACCGCCACTCATCAAGGTGGTAAGCATGGTACCTTAAGCTCTCACGCGAAATCCCAAGATGAACAATTCCTCAGATATCAGGCAGTCATAATTATATGCGCGGTACCAAACACTGCCTACACTGTTAAAATTTTTTGTAAAATTACAATCGTTTTACAAAACAAATATGAGCAAAATTCCAAATCAACGTATAGTAATACAAAACATGACACAATTCGAGTAAAATTACAAGACTTGTGATGGAACTTACTATAGTGAGTTGTAATTTTGGAAACTTTTTGTGCTAATCTAACACGTGTTGTAATTTTTCTTAACTGTTGGTGAATTTCTAACTAAATGTTGTAAATTTACAATAATTTGTTTGTAATTCGATTTACAATACTTTTTTGTGATATTATGAAAAAAATGTTGAAACTCAAATTACTATGAAGTCATTAAGAATTTACAAATAATTTTATCATTTTTGTAACACAAATTTGAAAATTGCATTACGTATTGTAATTCTACCTTAAGCTTTTATATTTTGAACACGCATTGTAATTTTTTAAAACTGTTAATTCTGAACAGAATGATTTGAAATTTTCATTAGCTCTTTGTGATTTGATTTATGATTGAGATGATTTGATTTATGACAAGGATAGATCGAAACTATTAAAAGAATGTAGAAAAAGATTTACGTGGGACTAATTCGGAATAATTATAGCTATCTTTAAAAGGTACAGTTCTATTGTAAAGAATCAGTAATTCAATAGATGGCGCTGTTTGTATTTACACATTTTGTGGACCAAGTTGACAAGACCCTACCTATTTTAATGACTTGTCCGTAATAAATTTTTATAATTAAGATCTTTTTCTGTGATAAAGAACTTACTCCATAAGACCATTACTGTAGTAAGCCTCTCACGAGATTTCCACAATAAGTGAAATCGAAACAGTTGCGACGAGGTAGAATGGCCGGGCGTGGTGTTGTGAGCGTGAGGCAGGCAGTGGTATTGCCACGATATCTGTCTTGTCATTGTACTTAGCAAATTTCCGATAGCTGTTCGCTATATTTTTAAAAATATTTTGTAATTTTTTTAAACCGAGTTGGAATGAATTGTATAGTAAATTTACATACAATACATCATTTTGAAATAACAAACCATTTTCAACACAATTTATTTGGTGAAATTCCAATATTTGTATTGTATTTTACTAAGCTAATTTTCGATAGCCGTTTCGTATATATTTAAAAATGTTTTGTAATTTTATAAACTGAGTTGAAATTAATTGCGTTGTAAATTTACAACAGGGAATTATATTATTACTTTATTGTTGTGCGTAAAAACTTCCAACACTTTTTTTGTAAAATTACTACCGAAATTATTAACAGTGTAACATTAGGTACATACTAATAAATAATGTGAATACCCTACCCAATGTAAGTAATTTATTTGAAGGTTACGAGGATTTTAAATTTGTGATTTCAAAGAAACAACTTCAAAGATTATGCTTTGTACCAACCCTTAATAGGGCCATGTAAGAGCGTCGCTTGCTCCGAGATAATATGATATTTTACCTTCTGTATGATAACGAACATACCCCTGGGGAAGAAACGCGGCCAAACTTTCTTCGATATTTACTACTCCGCCCTCAGGTTATACACGTATGGGTTATATTTGCAGAACCAATTTTGATTACCGTATTAATAACTACTACTATTTGTTCCTTTTTATAAAATAAATACGTTAAATATATCTAACTAATGACATACATTTTTAGAACCCCCTTTGTATTTTTTTTAAATATCTTATAAAAATATATAATTTAAGATAAAAAAATGTATGGTTTTTGAGAAAACTAACTGAATAAGTTTGTTGCAGGCACTGGTAAAAAATACGTTTATATTTGAAAATTTGTTCATTATGGCAGATATTAGTAAATATATATATAATATTACTTATAACTAATGATCTAGAATTGGGTTATGATTTATTTACTTTTCATTAATTTTTTTGTCTGTTGTTTATTTAGTTTTAAAAGATTTATTTTTTGAAACGAGATAACCTTAATGTATATAAATTATGCGTAACGTTGTTTGTCCGCGATGGATTTCTAAACGACTTGATAAATTTTAATCAAAATTTCACATCATGTGCAGTTGGTACAACTTGAAATATAGAATAGCTTACATCTCAATTTCTGGCGGGTGAAGCCGAGGGTAACAGCTATTATTATTATTATTTCATGATATACTTTTACTTTTTTTAAAAGTTACCTTATAATATATCTTCGATATGACGACGAACACAACAATCACAAGGTAAGAAATATAGTCGTTATTTTCTAATCGGTCATTAATTAAAAAATCAAATTTTATTTGAATTGACCTCTAATTTAGGATTTAATATTAATAATACACTCATATTGTTGACAATTATGAATGTATCGAGTGTATTACTTATTATACTAAATTGTATCACGTTGTCTTAGTTGTATATCGGTTTTTAATTACTTATTACGTGTGTAATTAATCAAGTTATTTTTGGTATAAAGTAATTGCTTCTACTCGTACTAATATTGTTAATATAATTATCTGAATATCCGCTTGAACGTTATGTTGACCGGTAAAAAAAGCTTCGATGTTGACTGATAAGACTATATAAATCTATATATTAATACGTGTTGCCAAAACTTTGGACCACTTTACGAAAATTGCGAGGACGGAGGAGTGTAAAGTTTGGCACACTTATAGTTTATGTGTAGGAGAAGTGCAGAACGCTAATATTTTTCAATAGTAATGCTTATAAAGTACATTAAATCAATAAATAAAACATTACTCACACTACCATGCATTCGACACATACAAACAAATATATTGATGATAGCGATAAAAGATCACAAATGGTGTACTAAAATGTTTGGGAACAAAGTAGTTGGTCCTGAGAAATGAAGATGGCGTTCTTATCAACAAGATATTAAAATTTATTATGGTCGAATTTCCACCAACGAAACGGGCGACCACTAGTATTACATAATTGGCGGTTTTCCGCAGTCGTCGTTCAATTTTGAAGTAGTAAATATATTTGGTTATATGAGCAAGGTTAGTTTTATTGGAAGAATCCTTATAATATAAATAATTGAATGTAAAAATATAAAGTGAGTGAAGCACATGGAGTGGCAAGTGACGACTTCCACAGACCTGCCGATCTTCGTCAACATTTATTCATTAAAAATTATAGATATTTGTATATATGTATGAAAGAAGAATATAATAGTCTCCATATAATATACTCGATTATCTGCCGGAGCTGGTGCTATCTAGTCTTTAACGAAGGTATAAAACTAAATGGAGTCGTGGCCGCACGTGGCCGCACAAGTTCGCGACAAATTGCTCCGCCGCTAACGACTTTGGCTAACTACCTGGCTTTAGACACAACCGACCTGTAATATACTTCATGTATACTACACACATATGTAATGCTGTTATAGAAGAGGAGGCGAAGGAACAACCAGGTCACCTCATAACAAGTAATCATCGCCGCCTTACAACACCATAACCCTAGGGCTTTCGTTGCCAATCTTAAAAAATGAAAAAGTTCTATTCTTTAAGTTCTGATTCTTCTGATTCTTTAAGTGCTCCTTTGGGAAATTTACTAAATGACAGTGCTGTGCCAATTGCTACCATCATAACATCGTTGCTCGCCATCATCGTGTTCCGTGTGAGAAAGTAGGACAACTGGTTGATTTGCAAGCATGACCAAAGAACTGGCTTTAAGATAACGATGCATCAGCGAATCTTTGTTGTCTAAAGGCATGTTATTTTTCTAATGACCAACATGTTAACCTTGTGGTTTTTACAACTTTATCAGACTTTCGAGACTAAATGCAAGTAATTTGTGTTATAGGTATAGAGGCTGTAGTTATATCTTACCATCGCGATTGGGAGAGCCGCCTGCTTAGGTGCTTATAACATGCAAAAACAAAACCTATGTGTCTAAATGTGTCAAGTACATTTATTTTGTATAAACATTCTACTGGACTTTCGCAAAGTAATCACACTAAAATTAAAAAAATAACAACCCCCGACAAAACTTACATGTAATGTAGCTTAGAACCATCTTGATAACGTCAGCTAACAAGCGAAACATCCGCATCGATATCGGTGTGCATGCAGTATGCACAGACAAACAGACACACACATAAATACACACACGCCAAACTTAGAAAGTAAGAAAAAAAATATATTTCTCATTAACCTTACAGGAGGCATTTGTGAAGCCTCTATAATACAACATCCACCACCAGATCAAAATGCGTCCACAGACTGAGAAGATCCGGCAAGAACCTCAGCGGGCAAGTCTCTTTTTCTTCTTATAAAATATGTGTATAATAATTAAATTATGATATAATATGTTTATTAGAGATTGGCATGAATAATAATTAATCCCAAACGCTCTTATCTGTTAAATATTCAGCAATGGTATAATAACCTTTTTCATATCATCTTCCTTTCAGATATCTTCTTTTATTTTCTGATTTATTTAAAAGTATTTCCAGCGATCTCCACACTAGGCTACGCTACGCTACGGCTACGGTCGTGGCGACCATATTTCTTGATTGGATTTACTCTTTGCTAAAATTTACTGGGCATTCATTATATCCATATTCCATAATATCATTCACAATATCCATCCATATAATTTCAATTTTTCACATCTCTGAAACTTATTAATTGGAAAGTCTTACATACGATCGGGAAGATTATTATTAAGTCGTATTCATTGGCCCAAGTATGGCTTACTCAGTGGGGACGAGACACATGTACAGCAATATTATTTTTATTCCACGTATTGACACAGTGTACATCACAATTTCTTTTTAAATATCCTCGCAACACTACTCTTTTTCTTTCAGGTAAAGAAAGACTAGAATGCTATAGATTTGAAGTCTTTCTAAAGATACTAAATTGGAAGACAAAGTTGAATATCTTTATTCAACAGTATACATTTGTAGAGTAAGTATACATAATCCTAAAGGTGCGCTCCCGAAATGTTTACGAAGCATTTGCTTAATAACAGAAACTTCAGGGGTTGGGTCAAATTCTCTTAATGCCTTGTGTTTATGTATACCGTGCACTGGTGTGCGTCTCACTGCTTTAAGGTTTTCACTACATCTATATACAAGACTAGCAGTTTCACGCTGCTTCGTCTTCCGACGTTTCCCTAGTTTCCTCGCAGATTTTTCTTATGTTTTATTCCTTCTTTGGACACACACAAATAATTCAATACCAAAATTAGCCAAATCGGTCTAGCTGTTCCCGAGTTGTAGCGAGACTAACGACTACCAATCGATTTGATGTTTATATATAAAAAGATTTAGGTAATATACATACCTAACTAGCAGTTTCACGCAGCTTCGCTTGCGTAACTTGGCTTTTACAGCATCAATTTTGATGAAACCAAGTCTATGTCAATCAGGGATAAAGTAGCATTCTAAAGGTGAAAGACTTTTTGAAATCGGTCCAGTAGATTCGGAGCCTATTCATTTCAAACAAACAAACAATAAATCACACTTTTCCTCTTTATAATATCAGTATAGATTTAAATATATATATAAACATGTTAAGTTCGTTTGTACGTTTCAAAAACTCGAAAAGTGATTCACTGACTGAGCTTAGATATTACATACATTCAAAATTCGCTTCAAGAATTGTTTTATTCTATTTTAGAGTAACAACTTTTCAACGGACTTCTTTGGAAAGGAAGGGATTCCCAACTTACTGAAGGGTGTACAGTGCTATGCTTGCCGGGTAGGGATCCGCTGTTCTACTTATTCCTGCCGGCGTAAAGACAGTTTTGGCACTGTCGTGTAACGGCCCCGAGGGTAGGGTAGCCTTTAGACTTGTATGTTAGGCCTAAAGGACAGCGACGCATCTATAACATCTATGGTTTCTATAGCCTAAGGTCTTTTACCATCAGAAGAACCTAATGCTTGTTTGCTCTTTTATCCCATTAAAAAAATAGTGTGTTTCTGTGTCAGTGTTAATTTTTCACGGGATATTTTTTCTTTGGAATTAGATGATTTTAGCTTAATTCTGTTTAAATTGGATTGATAAAAATAAAGCGTAGTTTTTTTAAGCAAACTTAAACAAAAAAAATTTTAAGTTTTTTACACATATTAAAAAACATAGTTAAAGAATATATCTATACATCTCAGTGTAATTATTTTTGAGTATATTACGTAAGTAGGTTTACTGATTACATTTCCCTCCAAACACAACAATGACGAGCAAAGATAGAGATGTAACAGGATCAGTTACATCTCTATCTTGATTCAGGAGAGTTGTAAAAATCTACCACCGAGTCTAACAAAATATCTTCATAAATATAATTGTTACCGATTCAAATGAATATGTAATAGAACCTAGATGAAGTTATCCAACAATTATTGTTTATGTGTGTTTATATAGAGAACACAAATACATGCATATGTTGCTATGGCGACGAATCTTTAAGTAAAGATCTCCCTTTCTGACCCGTCTCAGTTTTCTCCTTTGCAAAGGTTTCTTGGAGGGAGGCGATATGGTATGGTCAGCAAAAACGTATTACTAAAATATATTTTTTATGTGTTTCACTAGCGTTATGACATTGCATTCTTATATCCGCGGGACATTTAAAAAAATCTTTTCTTTACCTTTTTAAACGGTGCGAAAAAGAAGATCGTTAACAATTTGTCTAAATGCTATTTTTGTATCTTTGTTACAAAATTTCTCTGTCATTAATACACACACATCCAGAGGTAAAGTAATTTTTGAGTTACATTTTATAATGCATTTTATCCAGGATCTAGTGTATCGTATATCTAGACGACGATGCAAGAAATAAAATTAATATGAGTAGATGTCAGGAGAGCTCCAAATATTTATATTTGCAAACGTATGTTAAAGCGTCACTTTCTGCATTCAATGTAATATAGTTTGCATTTGACTTTTCTTGTTTGTCTTAAATACTAATAATTAAAACAAGCTTCTGCTTTTAGATTAATTTGTGACGTCTAGTATTAGATGCATTTGTATATTTTTAAGAGCACCATTAAACAGTATCTCTCTAAATCTTGTTCTATACTTTAGGGTTGCCTGGAAGAGATCGCTGCTTTGGCGATAAGGCCGCCTTTGTGTATCTTCTTAGTGTAAGTTATTTTAATGTATTTGTGATTTATTTGTATTTGGTGCACAATAAAGAGTTATTGTATTGTATTGTATTGTATGACTGAAATAAGCTAAAATGTTATTGTAAATGTAAAAAAGTCCTATCTAATTTAAGCAGGCAACAAGCTGTAAAAGTAAAAATGACTTAAAAGGGAAACAACTGAAACGTTGAGAAAAGTTTCAACATGGCATAATAAAAACAAATTTGAAAATGAACCTGTCTAAAACATTTTTTTAAATAACTTTAGTACATACATTACATTTCAGATTTATTATATGAACAAATGTTTTTGAAATGGCTAATATTATGTTGCTAACCGCGAGGTTTTTACAACTTAACCGGCCTTAATATGGATTAATTAACCACTTGCAGCTATTAAAACAACCGCACTAATTAATATTGCATTATCTTTAGCGTTAGTGTTTGCTAATGTCGTATTCTGTTTAGGAGGATAGGTATGCTAAACTTAGACAAGACCTCAACATCTCAGCTATTGGAATTGGAATGTAGAAATGTTATTAATAGCGGTTGTTTAACCCTATTAAAATCCAGTGTACATTACCCTCTAACCCAAAAATTAATTGCGAAGGTTTTGCTTGTATGTCTGTGGTTATATGGACTTCGGAATTGTTGCAAAGATTTGAATGAACTTTGCCTAAGAGATAAAATATAGCTTTTAGTGTTATATAAACTTTTTCATCACAAGAAATGTACCTTGAAGGTTTAGGTCTAGGAGTTTAATGTGAAGACGCGTTATAGCTGCTAAATAGTAAACTAGCGGCCCGCCCCGGCTTCGCACGGGTATAACATATAAATATAAACCTTCCTTTTTAAACACTTTATCTATTTAAAAAAAAGTTTGTGTGCGATTCACATACGATAGAAGTGAAACTTCAGTAAATCGGCAAAAGAATGAGATGAATATATATTTCTGTAGCTTACCTGTCGTTTTTCCGTTGCACCCGTTTTGAAATCACAACGATTTTTAAGAAGTTTCACTTCAAAAATAGTAAACTAGCGGCCAGCCCCGGCATCACATGGGTATAACATATACATATAAATATTCCTCTTTAAATACTTTATCTATCAAAAAAACCGCATCAAAATCCGTTGTTTAGTTTTAAAGATTAAAGCGTACAAAGGGACATAGGGACAGAGAACGCGACTTTGTTTCTTCATACTACATAATATATAGTGAAGAGTCAATAATAAAAAAAAATGAAAAAATTATGTATACCTTTTTTCCCTACCCTCCTTTAGGGTTTCGGGTGGGGTCCTAATGGAGTGACCCTCCGCCCAGCGTTCCCACAAGCCATAAAACTGTAAATTAGTGATGAGCCGACCAACAGCCTCGCGCGACGTTTATCGATTTATTGATAGTTTTAGCTTAACCCTTCATCGAAGGTTTTGATGAATTTTACACCACACTATTTGAGTCTTTATTCCATTACGATGAAGTTTATTTTATGTGAGCTTTTTCGTTGTAATAACTTACTTGTTTCTGAAGTTACAAATCTAAATATATTAGTGAAACATAAAAATTGCTGACTTGTAATTTTTCAAAATAATATTAAAAATGCGTGGAGGTCCATCATGTAAGACAGTGGTGCCCAAACGGTCGATCACGAGAGGTTCCACGGTCTATCTTATAGGTTAAACCAGTTAGTATCTACAAGATTTTATTTTCTAAATTATGTAAAACTGCTAACAATTACTTACGATTATATATATTATATATATACGATTATATAATTATATATATATACATAAAAATAAATGACAATATATATATACGTTTTATTATTACTAGTAGATAATAAAAATAATACATAAAAATAAAGCTGTCGATCTTAAGCCCTGAAACCTTTTCTCAAGTCGATCTTCACAGCAAAAAGTATAGGCACCACTGATGTATGATGTTTTTTATTGTTTTATGATGTTTTATTCTGTTGACATTACATCTTTAAACTGTTTTAATGGAACTTTGTCCTGGAATAAAGTTAATAAATAATCAATAAAGCTTTAGTTGCAGTCCTGATGACGAATCTGTAATGTTCGGTTAAATAATAACAAAAAATGTCTATGCTATATAATATTTCGCTTTTAAGAATGTGTGTTTAAACTTATCTATATATATAAAAATCAATTGCTGTTCGTTAGTCTCGCTAACACTCGAGAACGGCTGGACCGATTTGGCTCCTTTTGGTTTTGAATTATTTGTAGAAGTCCAGGGAAGGTTTGAAAGGTAAGAAATAAGAAAAAACTGCGAGGAAACTAGGAAAACCAACATTTAAAATTTTCCCATACAAACGGAGCGGGTGGAACGAAGTTAGCCGGGACCGCTAGTAACTATTTAAATATTGTTTTGTTGAATCACAACCTTGCTATGAGATCGATGATAAAAAAATAGAACGAACTGACGGACGTAATATTAGACAGCTACTATTTAGATTTAATTGTTGTTCTTTAGTTGCAGTTAGTTGGTCCTGGCTCTTTTGCAGAATAGACCATCTGCCTTCCTGCCAGGCAGGCTCGTAAAAGGCGAGCACAGGCTTACCGTCACTAACACCGTGACATTTGACTAGGTGGAAGAGTTTCGCAGCGATTCACCCGGATTGGTACCACCGCCTTACCTATTCCTGCCACCATAGCGTCATGACGTGTTCCGGTTTGGAGGGTAGGTGGCCGGTAAACTTACTTTTGCTCGAGGCCTAACATCCCGGCCTTAGGTCGACCTTAGGTCACCTTTGATGTCTAGGCCGCGTGAATTTCTTACTATCAGGAAATCCGTCTGCTTGTTTGCCTTCCAATATCATAAAAAAATACATACAAATCTTCACGCCAAGTCCCTTACGAGGAAGCAGAGAGTATAGAGTGCCATATCTCAGCAATTAGATATTAGACAATTATTGAAATTTATGAAACACTGTATGTGAGTTTTAATTGGTACAGTTGCGATATGTTTTCAGAACCTTTGTGATACAATATGCTTTGTAATATCAGACATAAAAGTTCATTATTAAATTTACTATAATTTATATGGAAATCTGCACCGGCTTTTGTGTCTGATAGTGCATTTTACATGTATACCAAAACATTAAATTTAAGTCTGTTCGTAATTTTAAAGAGATCTTTATTTGTTAAATTCTTTATCAAAATTCATTTAGTTGTTCTACTGTGATACGAAAACAGACATATCGACAACATTGCTAAGTTTTGAATAGGGACTCTAAGTTTTTTCTAAAAAAATTTCACAGACAAAACAAGCACATTTACGATTTGAAAAACATTATTTCATCAGTATGTACATAATAATATATCTACATATTAAACAAAAACTAACCTTCATTCTGCTAAGTCATTTTTTCACTGTCTCTAGTTCTACTACTGTTCTGCTTGACCAGTGTGATCTTCTCTACATCTCTGTACTAACTAGCAAGGATAAAAGTTTCCACAATCATCAATAATGATTTCATAAATATTGATAAGTGTCCAGTTCGGTCAAGGAGTTATGGTAATGTCATCCATTGTCAATACCGGTTTTGATTTTAAAAATTAAGGGCGCTGACGGATGCATATAGAATTATGCTGCTAGTTTATTTATATTAACCCTTATCTATTTGTAATAAGGTTTAGAATATCTAAGTATTGGCTTTGTGTTGTAAACTTTATGTTTGTTAAAGCAAAGGTGTGTGCATATTAAGTGAGGTGGACACTGCAGCATCCCCTGTTGGTTCATTCTAAATTTGATCTTTTGGTCTGTTTGACCCATGGCTATTTTAGTGTTAGAGTTTGGTGTCGTGGGATAGCTTTGGAGATGGGAATCTGTGGGAATATTCAGTTTGTATTAACAAAGATGCAAGTGTTAGACCTATGCGTGACATTAAAATCTTATAGAAACAATTTATTAACTACACTAATTGTACTTTCCACAACATATTTTTACTATTATATTTTAGCCAACCGTTTACGAGATTCAAGCATCATCAGGGCTATAACAACCGAACTTCAGTTAGAAATTTGTTGTGGAAAGTACAAGTGTAGTTAATACTTTGTTTCGAGAATGGAAATCCACCAAGCAGCGACGATAAGAAGTGTAGAAACTATTAAACCTTATGTTACCATTTTCCATATTGATTGTTTTATTTCGATCAAACAGTATTACTGGCTAAAAATAATGTGTAAAAGTAACATTTTACTCCAGGTGTTCCACTATCTCTAAGTACATACCTATAGATTAATCCATGAACATTATTGGTTTTGTTGTGAAGGTGTTAAAAAAGAGTTTAAAACCCCGTAAATTGATCTACATTTGTTAGAAACTAGCTAACCCGGCAGACGTTGTTATGCTATATTTTTACTGTGATTTTAGTAAACAACAATTAGGCTGAGTCACCTGAATCACTTAGGGGTATGAAAAATAGATGTTGACCAATTATTAGACCTACTCAATATACTTACAAAATTTCACGAGAATCGGTCAAGCCGTTTCGGAGGAGTAAGGGAACGAACATTGTGACACGAGAACTCTATATAGGTACTGCTCCATAGTATAAAACAAAGTCGCTTCGTCTGTCTCTATGTCCCTTTGTATGCTTAAATCTGATGCCTAATTTTGATGCAGTTTTCTTAAATAGATAAAGTGATTGAAGAGGAAGGTTTTGACTCGCGATTTTTCGCATGTTAAATAGTAATAGGTGTAATAGAAGATCTCTTGCTACATGTAAAAATTATAACGTTATAATATATAAATAGCTCAATTATAGACTGTTTTAATTTTACATATATTATACCTGAAAACTATATACTTCAGTTTAGACTGCTGTCTACAGCCAACATAAAAAAACTTAACAAATTAAATATGTAGATTGTAGAATTTTGTAGTAAACATGAAAAATACTTAATTTAAAATAGTCTACAATGGACTTAATCCCAAATTAAGCAAAAGCATACGATTATATTACGTCAAAATACATTTTAAAGACCGATAATGATGTAATATACCTCCACATCCAGAATACAGACATAATAATAAATGAAACATCTTTAGAGCACTCCCACCTCTGTTAAGGTTATTTCCGCTTGAAAATCGTCTTCCTGCGTCGTTCCTGCACCGGACTTTGATATACATTACTTCTTGACTTGCTATTATTAAGTCTTGATTGCTTACGAACTGTACTTTGGATAACAATTTTGCTGCAGGAATGTGACAACCCCATCTATCGTTAGGGGTGGTGGTTATTTGCATACTTTGAACTGTTTATGCAGTGTTGTCAGACTAGTTGTTAAATAATATAAAAAAAATCAATGTAATTAATATTTTTATTCAAGTGGTGCCAATACATTTTTATTGCAATTTAGTGGTGTATTAAATATAGTGTATTTAATTTAAAATAAGCTTATCATTGTTATGATTAATTGAATTGATTTATTACTTTTATTTAATTAAATAAAACATGTGTCTAGACATTTTTTAAATTTTGAGAAATGTTAATGTCTTAATGCAAGGGCCTTAACTAATCCCACCGTCATAAAGTCAGTGTTTGGTTTTGTCATATTCCGGTTTGGAAGCTACGGAAATAATTAAACTTACTAATGTATAATTTTATACTTAGTATATTTATAGGTTTCGTGATTTAGCATTAAAAATATATAGAACTGTTTAAAAATAAAAGCGCTGAAGTAATGTATTGCTGGTTAACAGTTTGTTGAGACGTTTAGGTGTATTCTATTTTTTTTATGGTAATGGAAGGCAAACAAGCAGACGAATTTCCTGATGGTAAGAAATTCTCGCCGCCTAGAGACACCAAAGGTGGTAATGGTGCGTTGCCAACCTGAGGCTGGGATGTAAGGCTTCGAGCAAATTAAGTTTATCGGCTACCCTACCCTCCGAACCGGATCACGTCAACGGTAAGCATTGGACGTTATGGTGGCAGGAATACGTAAGGCGGTGGTACCAATCCTGACGAGTCGCTTCGAAACTCTACCACCTAGTAGGATATCACGGTGTTAGTGACGATAAGCCTATGTTCCCATTTTACGAGCTGCCTGGTAGGAAAGCAGATGGTCTATTCTGCAATGGAGTCTGGACCAACACGGGGATTTGACTGACGACTGATCTGAATACAACAAAATATGGCACGTGAAACTTCATTCCAAATAAGACCTACGTGTTCTGTAGTTCCGCGATCAACGGAATATGAACTGGTTGTAACGGATAGCTTGAAAACGTGACAAAAGATTAAATATGTTTTCATGCCTTCAACGTAGCGTTGATGGCTTATCCGCGTTGCAATAGTGTAAGTTTAATTAGAAGGTGGTGTGTGGAGTCTCTCGCCTCAGGGTCACCGGCAATGTGACTTGGCCGAGATCAAATTAGTGGCTACAATGTAATTACCATAACTGTACCATACAACGGGCAGATTGCTTCTTGGCTTCCAAGGCATAAGCTGACGGCGATAAATGAGATCACTCAATTGTTATATGTAAATACACTACTGAATAAGCAATTAATCATTTCGATTTATTGATAAGGCTATTTTGAGCTAAACTTGGGTTCCTTCAAAAAAAGGGTAAAATTTAGGAAGCAACATAGAAACGGGGTTATTTTTATAATATTCTGAGGCAACAGACAGACAGACAGATAAAGTGCGACCAACTCCTATGTTCAGTAAACCACGCCAATGGTTTCAAGTTTAGTATTTCTGATTGAGAATTTCACTTGGCAAATAGCAATGATAATAGTAAAATAATAAAAAATGTTATGTGAACTTTATTTAAGTAGTTATTTTTTTTGAAATTACCAACCAAGTGACGTTTTGCAAATAAGCAGTTTAGTTCCGAATTTAGTTACTGACCTGATAAGTTTCAAGTTTCCTGATTATTTATAAAAATGTTTAATTATAGTTTAAAATTGTACAAGCAGTTTTTTACAAAAATATATCTACATGCCCATATTCTCGAAGAGGTAGGCGGAGGCAAACCCAGGCCACCCACGATTAGCAGAAGAAACTGAGTATCACAATGTGATAGGTGCCCATTAGGCACATATCTAATCCCGAGAAACATTATTTTTATTAAAAAATTGAAAATACAAGGTTACTGTCTTTTTGTTGTCCGTCGCGAGAATCGAACCCCGGGCCTCAAGAAGTCAATTGCGACGCTTGACCGCTAGGCCACATACGCGATCAGTAGTTTTTATTTATCAAGTCGAGTTTCTTCAAATTTTGATAAAAAAATATAGATCAGACAAATCAACACAACATGTTCTCTTTCTACAACACATTGTAATGGGCTCGGATTTATTTGTTTAGATAGTAAAATATGTTAAGAAAAAGTTCTCTTTTTGACAAGTGAGAAAAATTCGTTTTTTGTTTTAAAAAATCTCGAGTTTAACTTAAGAATATGTGCAATACTTCTCCACACTATACTATTTGATAAAGGAGAAATACGAGATTTAAGACTATTAAAATCGGTGCTATTAACACTAAAATAAAAATGTTGAATAACTCTGACCAAAACCAAAATAATGTCAACCACGTCAACGTTATAACTAATAAATGGTAATACCAAACTCTGCCTCTTATGACTTAGACAGCAATAATATCGTCTCGCGCCTAAGGCACATGCAGATAAACACTTTATGTGCGTACGCGACGCGTTTTATGTGCGTTGACTATCGCTCAAACTATAGGGTCCGTTACTTTAGGGATTAATAAACTTTAGATACCCCACCATCAATTTATTTATGTTCCCAGAACGTTACTTGCTCGGTGTTGATTTTTTTTTATTTTCGAGTTGGTAGAGCGATGTGCGGCAACTCGCTGGGAGCACTTACTCATTCTTATGCCACTGTCGTATTAGAAGCATTCCGGGTAGTATATCTGGTAAACTTATGACCATGGCCACTTCAATAACCTATGAAAATATGTGGGAATTCAATGTGTACTGTGGGCGTCACAGGCATGCCATTTATCACAATGCGGGTCTTTCGGCTCTCCCGGCTAGTCTACTAGCTGCCTATTTCTTAGGGGATACGGGCGTGAAGATAATTTTACTTTTTAAGTAAGATATGAGGTAGTGCTACTTTCGGTCAGTTACCAGGCTTTCAAATATTAACAAAAACAATTTGACACTAAAATTTCAGTAGGCCTATCGCTAACTGTAGATAGGTTATTAAAATTCGGCATTACACACGTGGCCGATCTTTGCCCTAAGGTAACGACGTACCCATAACATACATTTACAGAGACGATGGTTGTCTCTTAAAATCTGGAGATTCACCTGCTTGTTCGCTGTCCATGTAACGTAAAACCTAAAAAATATTATTTGTGGGGAAAAACACGACTTAGGGAGTTTTAGGTGAAGAGCTTACTTGTTCGTGTACGGTCGGCAACGTATCTGTGACACTTCTGGTATTGTAGATCTGTATGGACTGGTGACACTTTTAACCTAAGTTTTTTTAGTTTATTTGAGGTTTAGCTTAAATGTTTGATTTCTCTCTTACTGAGGAAAGTTTTATTTGTCTCGCTGTGTAATATTAGGAAGTGCCGGAGATAAAAAAAATAATGTGTGTACGTGAGGTCATTTAAATTAATCAGTTTTAAAAAAAATACATTTTAGTGCTAAAAGGAAATTTCACGTAAGAATACACTAATTTGTATTACTTACGATGGAAATGTTAAATCTAATGGTTAACTTTATTGCAAGTTTTGGCACCATGGATTTGAATGATTACGTAATTATTGAATTTCGTATTACTACCGACTAAAATTAGTCAATTTTAGTATGAAAATATAAGTAAAATTAGTCATGGACGATACACTAATTATGAATAGTTTACCACCCGATTCTTGATGCAAACATATACTTGACTAATGGCAGAAGCTAACGCCCATGCCAAAAATTAAAAAAAATAAGTTTATTTGAGGGCATCGACTTTTTGACGAAAGGTAGATTAATCTTTAATCTATTAGGTGATACTATTACTGGGGAGTTTGATATTTCGTTAACATCAATTGTGTTTCTTAAATTACAAAATAAAAAGTATAGTTAAAAGAACATAGAAAGGATTCTTCACGCGCAGTTATTTATTTTATTTTGTCAATCTGTTTGTAAGTTGTAGATGGATGATACAGAGTGCGTAGTGCGTAATGAGTGACCCCATTGGGTGCCCGACCATGTAATCGTAGAGGGGACCCTAGTCTTGGTCTATATTTAAACTTGCCTTTCGAATGACATATTTTTCACTACACCTTGTATTTGTGCGTAGTATGTTTTAAATAAAATATAAACGAAATAAATAACAACTTGATATATAATCTATATATTAATACGTGATGCTAAAACTTTGGACTCTTTTTTACCGAAATTGCGCGGACGCAGGAGTATAATAACTGGTACACTTATAGTTTATGTGTAAGAGAAGTGCAGAACGCTAATATTTTTCAATACTAATGCTTATAAAGTACATTAAATCAATAAATAAAAAACTATCAACATTAACATGCATTTGACACACACAAACAAATATATTGATGATAACGATAAAAGATCACAGATGGCGCACCAAAAACTTTGGAAACAAAGGAGTCGGTTTTCAGAAATGGCGTTCTTATCAACAAGATATTAAATTTTATTATGGTTGAATTTCGACCAACGGGCGACCACTAGTATAAATTAAACTTTCTATAACAATCAATTGTGTATTATTTTTATATTTTATTTTATATATATTTTTTTACATTTTATATTTTTATACTAACAGTTTTCAGTCGAAACGGTCTCAGCGCTACGGTTAAGTGCTTACGTAAATAAAAATAACTACGTTAATAAAACCGACTTCAAAACTAAAATGTAAAACAATAAAGATTTGATATTAATTATACACTACCTAGTATTTATATGTGCCATTTACTATGTTATATTACATTTACTATGTTTGAAGTCGGTGCCAAGCCTTAAACTAATAATTATATTATAAGTAAGTATTAAATTGGCTTGACACCGACTTCAAACCTATTAGTAAATGGCACATATAAATACTAGGTAGTAAATAATTAATATCAAATATTTATTGTTTTTTACTTATTAGTTTTGAAGTCGGTTTTTATTAACGTAGTTGTTTTTATTTAACATTTTTTAGTTTATTGCTGATGGCACAACAATGGTACCCACGACTAGCCGAAGACACTATGTCCAACAATGTAATAGGTGGCAAGCCTATCGCCAACCGGGCACATTTCCAATCCCGAGTAACATTTTTTTATTAGAAAATTGGAAAACCCCAATTTTCTTTTTATTGCCCGACTCGGGATTCGAACTCGGGACTTCATGCAGTCAATACGCACGCACGTTACATTTACATGATAATTAAACAATTTTTGTGTTTGTCCTGTGAAGATGTTTTAAACAAAAATTGTTCGGTTGAGAAATTCAGTCTTCGTAAACGAAGTCGAACCAACTCGGTTGAAGCACTCAGTTTAATAATCTCATATAGTTTTGTATTGCAAGTGCTGGGCTTTGAAGTAGACCGAGGTGGAGGATGGTGAAGGGGGAAGGGGGGACTTTTATCTAGACTTCTCTCAACTTTCTCGGATAATGATCTTGGTACTCGCCTAAACTGGTACATACATGAGTGGCTACAAAACGGTCTGTGTATTGGTCATGCACTTGTGTAAAATGGATATTTGCATAAACATACATAAAATATCTTGCTAGATACACACGTATATATATATGTAAAACACATATAGATGTTCATAGAACACAACACTGTATTTATAATATTAGTATCTACTGCAGTAGATACTAATACTACTACTACTACTAGGTACTATGTCTACTGCAGTAGATACTAGTATTATAAATACGGTGTTGTGTTTGTTTGTTATTCTTTAACGTCGCAACGGATAAATGCTATAGTATACATTTTGTGTATCCAGATATTTTGGAGGCTAACAAGTGACAGTTATTCCGATATTTAAACGGGCTGCCTAAAGGAATAAGCTATAGCCGAAGTAGTCATTGACCATTTATAGTTTTTTTATGATATTGGAAGGCAAACAAGCAGACGGATTTCCTGATGGTTAGAAATTCCCACCGCCTAGAGACACCAAAGCTGGTAATGGTGCGTTGCCAACCTAAGGCCGAGATGTTAGGTTAGCAAACACTAAACCGTCGCAGCCGAAGAACGAAGATCTCTTTTGCGCCCGGTGCTTAACGGACTGCTCTTCCAATCAGTCCACTCAGCAACTAGAAAGCAGCAACAAGGCGAGGTACGGTCTCCCGTTATACAGACCTTATTGCTGATGTAGTAGGGAATATTCAAATCCATTCAAATAATGACATCTCAAGCTGAGCACTCCGCTCGGCCCACAAAGTGGTGAAGTCGGTGAAGTTTTAAAAACGGCGAGGTTAGCAACAAATTAGCTACAAAAAAGTAGGTATAGGTAGTCATGTAAGACTTCTGTGTTTAATGGAGATTTCGCAAAAAAGTAAGTTATGTTACTGTTAAGTTACTACTGTAACGTAGTGGGAATGGCTTAGCTACCAGCTACCACTATGTTACCTAAAATAAAAATACAAACAAAGAGTGAATCGAAAGAGAATCCTGAGCATGAGATTCGAAGTTGACTGCTACTGTTGGCCTCGGTGGTTGGGGTAATGGGACCCTCTGGCGCCTTCTCTCAGCAACCAGGAGCAGCTGGGAAAGCGGCCGCATAAGTAACCCGGCGTAACAGCTACCCCCGGTCCAGGATCCTTCCACTACCGTAGCAGCAGCAGGCACTTAGCAGTTGTTTCGTAATTTCACTTCACTTCATTTCAGACCATGATCAGTGATTAAGATTCAAGACCAAAGTATTCCACTCTTTAATTTTGCAAGTTTCTCAAACCAAATGTAGAACAGTAGGTACATATTATTATTGCATTATAATTTGTGTCTAGAACCAGAATGGAGCAAGAACATTTTTTAAGTTGTATATTTCGACATTTTATAAAATATAGAATTTATACGTTTTTTTTAAAGACCAGCCTTTGCATAATCAACAAACTACAAAGGCCAGGTAATGAAAAAGTATAAGGTAAAGTAATGTTACACTATTTTATTGGACCATTATAACTATTTTTGGAATTATTATTTATTATGACCGACTCGTAGGTCGAGTGACTAGCATACACTCGTAACTGCAACGACCAACCGCGAGGCTCGGGTTCGATTCCCGACGGTGGCAAACATTTGGCAGACGGTGTTTGACTAACACCGATAACACAAACATTTAATTTGGTTACTTTGGGGTTAGATTCAATATGTGTTACTGGTCCAGGAATATTTATTATTTATTTGACAGTTCGAGTCTAAAAAGTCAAAACTTCGGAAACGAAGTTGCAACGTATAACGTAATATAATATTAAATATAATATTAAAATTAAATAATCTTGAACAGTTTTGTGTTGCTGGCATTCAATACAAATATAATTAACATAACTCATACTTGGCATTTAATAGAACCACCAACGATGTCAATGGAGTGTTGTCAACCTGTAGCTGAGATGTTAAGTCTATTGCGAGAGTAAGTTTAATTACAGAAAAAGAAATAAATACGGATCTTTTAATTTTGACTTATTTTTACGAGTATAAAACAGTAGGTAAGTATAGAGTTCACATTGGATCACTTCATCTCTTTACCACCTCCATCTCCACCTCCACCTCAATTGGATTGGATTTGCCTCATAGTAAAAACCCGACCAATATATTTATGTATTGTGGCACTAAACACGAAAATTGTAAAATGGACGAGAGTTCAAAAAATATTTTCAGAAGCATGTTTCATACATTGTATTTTTTTTCTAAAATATTTTTTTACAGACACAGCTCTGCCATGACAAAAGAGTCAGTATCTAGAAATAAAGATATTACGAAGAATGTTTAATACATATATTAACGACTTAGGGAAGTGAATTAGCATATCTTTATACGAAAGGGAGAAGATGATTTGGTGAAATTGTGAGGCAACCCGAAACAGGGAGGTCGTGTGTAGAAGGGGTGCGATGAAGGGATAGCTTAGCGCCGAATCTTATTCGAGGTCATTTTTTGTTTTTATGTTGATGGAATTTTATAAATCAAAAAAATGTATGAGGCGTTTTGTTCCTTTGATGTCGTGGTGTAATTGCTAACGTATATCTCTTATATAATTCGCATCGAATAGTATTACCATCTTTATGACATTATAAGAAATAAAACAAATAAAGGGATGAATAAAACAAATAAACCGGACAAATAGCTGCTAGTGGCCTGACAGGGAGGCAGGTGATCTATTACATAATATAGATGATCCGGCATTTCTTTTTATTGTTAAATTCATGTCTTAATATAATCATGTTTTAATTTATGATACATTTTTTTATAATGACTATATTACATAATATACTCATTTGCTAGTTTACTTTTCTTGTAACTAATGAATACACTTTTACAATTTTTTGCAGCTGTATTGTTTTAAAACTCAATACTCTGAAGACCCCGCATAAATGCTATTAGGCTTGAAATTTTTTTGGTATTCAGTTTTCCCGATTACAATTTTTTTTAACCTTAAGATATTAAAAACTTAAAAATAAATCATATTAAAAAGTTTTAGATATTAAAAGCTTTTTTGCATTAGTTTACCAGCTTCCCAGTTATCTTAGCTGGTGCACAACAGCGGAAGTACCTACTAACATTTTAACAATAGTGTTTTTTATGTTCTTTAATAATCGTCAGTATACGTGCTACACTATTCACGTAAGCCCCCAGAGTAACAGGTCCAAGAGAGCGCATGTCTTCATAGCACTTCTGTGACATTCGTTGAAGATAATTCGATTGGGTTTCGGAATAATTGTACGAGCGGTTTTGTTTTAATGTCTATGTGTCTGGTGTTAGAACTTTACGTCGTTTACGTAGGTGTATGGTAGTATGGTACCACATTTGCAGTTTTACAAGTCTTCAATAATTTGTAAGGATATTTAAAACAGAATCTATACTTGCTATCTTTGGCACTTGGTGGAATACCATTGTATACACTTTTTTGTAGTAAAATACTTGTACTCATTACTATACTGTATACAGTGTGTAGTAGATGAGTACGAGTGTTTTACTACGAAAAAGTGTGGATATTTAACATCGCTGACATTTCATCTGAAACGGGAATTACAATCTTTTACTCTTCAAAATAGTTAACAAGGCTATAATTTATTTACTTATCTATACATAGTATAAAGCAAAGTCACTTTTCGCGTCTGTCTGTATGTATGTATGCTTATATCTTTAAAACTACGCAACGGATTTTGATGCGGTTTTTTTCAATAGGTAGAATGATTCAAGAGGAAGGTTTATATGTATAATAACATGCTATATATATTAGAGAACCACTGATAATTTTAAGATTTCTAATGCGAAGTCGTAAATAAACATATTTTTTTGCGCTTGCATTGCAAACGCTGGCTGAACTCTACGAGATAGATCAAAATAATGTACTAAGTATTGTTTACCTTAAAAAGGTCTACAAAAAAGTTCGCGATGGTATATGTTTATCTCTTAGGGATAACTTACAATAACCAATTTTTATCCTTTACTTTTTACGAAAAATAATGGCTTATTTACGAAGCGATTTAAAGCAACACAGCATTAATCCTCATCTAATTAAATATTTTGAATAAGTTTTACATTTAATATGGATCAATATAGTCGTTTACAGTATGTAAATTAAACGAATAGTTTCAGAGATATTACAGGTTTAAAATATAGGGACATCGCAGTTGCGGCGGTACCGATTGGCCGCGGTGCGTGCGCGAGGAACGTCTTTTTCAGCGCGACATTTTTTATCTAAATTGTATTTACGTTCGTAATTTAATAA
>NJDD01001502.1:149178-168862 GCA_002245505.1 Calephelis nemesis | reverse complement strand
CTTTTTTGTTTTTCCCGTTCAATCTTCTTTTTAATGTAGCTTTTGGTAAACCATGGATTCGACTCGCTTCGTTTATTCCAATAGTTTTTTTCTTAACGATTCATACAAGTTTCGTTCCAACAATAATATTTCTCTTTTCTTTCTCTGCCGACATTCAGAAATATAGAAATAAAGTCTAATTGTAACAAAAAGTTAGGTAAGTATCAAATACGTTAAATACTAATATACCTGCACAATACGAAAATCTTAAGGTGGTTTATTGATTTTGATATTGCATTTCCGATATTGCTGCAGTTGATACACATATATTTAATTTTTTTTATGAGTATCAAGTAAATGTAAACGAAATTCACAAAGTCAAAAACATTTCTTAGGATTATACTAAGTGAAAATAGGTAATTCATTAAGGTTCTTTGATTGGACTGGTCCAATAGTGGCGTCACCATAGTGGTCCATTGATGGAAACTAGGTATATAAACAGAACGAAAGCAGGTACTAAAAATCGTGCGAAATTTGTTACAAAACTTCATAGTCTATGTGAGCACAGATAAATTTGCTATTTGATATAATAAAATCATCAAATATGAAGAAATACAATACTACTTACATCATTTTTTTGATGGCACGGTTTTTATATTGCGGTCACCGCTAACACATATACTCTCGTCACTACTTGCCACGCGTCTCGAGCGCACTTAGGTTTAGCGGGGGGACAAGGGTATCAGTACTGTTGCCTATGAACGCATTCAACTTGCTGTAACACGCATAGTTTTTGAAAAAATTAGATGGTCCAATGAAAGAGCCGGTCCTATGATCGCAACCTTCCCCTATATATTCGACTCCTATTGACACCTAAGTTGTTGATGGTGCATTACCAGTTTAAACTATTTTAAATTGAAAAAACGAAAATGAGAAGGAAATTAAGAGTAGTAATTCTACATTTATTTGTTTGAATATTACAAAGAAGCTTGTAGGTAGTTATGTAGGCAAGAGAAGTTAAAATCTTACTACATATTAAGAGTCAACAAGCCAGAGTAGGATAGTGGTTAGAACTAATGGTGAGAATACTGGTGGTTGTTTTGTCTTAGAATAAAGCAAACAATTGAATTTTCGTATACGTATTCTAAAAATTAAAGGATTAAATTTCCTTTTTTCATCTATCGCCATCTATTGGTGAGTAGCTAAAGTAAACGTTAAACGGGTTCAATCAAAAAAGTTGTAGACGTAAACCTTGAAAAAGTATCCCATTTAGTAGATAAAATTTTAACAAGAGATCTTTTGAGGTTTTACTGATTAAAAGAGGTTGGAAAATTGTAGAGAAATATTTCGAATTAAATTATTTACTTTACTTAAATAAAGAAACACTATTTTAGAGCATGCTGCAGATGTTATCATTAGTCCCAAGAACTTTGCCAAAACTAACTACACTCCTTAGTAAAGAACAACTAAATAGGAATAATCACAGGTTACATTGTAATTCACACTTTAGAAAAGTAACTCTATATTTCCTCGTTTCACATGATAAAGTGACTATGATAATAAGTGTCTTTAATGTTTTTGCTATTTATAATTTTCATTCAAGCTTATATTAAGCAAGCTTACTTATAATAACCAGGTAAATATTTACGACAAAGAACTTTTATTACAAGTAAGTAATAAGGTAAGATAGTACTAATTGTTAACGTTGACTGCGTAGGTATTTAATAAAATGAAAATATATTTTAAGTGAAACCAGAATACATAACGTGTACTGGATTAACAAATAGTTTTTCTTTTCAAATTTTACAGTTTTTGTAGATACAAAATAATCAGTAATTACGCTTAAGATTTCTACTAGAAGAAATAATATATCAAAATTTATTCAGCAAATACAAAACTTTTGTTTTAGCTACTCACCAGTAGATGGCGTTGATTGTCTTTTCAAAAGTTATTTAAAGTGACGACGATAACTTAGTTAATGACTTCTGTATGATAAGTAGATTTCAAATAAATGATTTTCCCATTATAATACTATAAAATATTTTATAACGACAAAAATATGATAACATAATGACAGATGAGTGGTCTCCAAATGTTACTTCTTTTTCTACTTCGTGATGCCTCGCACGCCGCGAATAAGTTTTAGTACAAAAATACCAAATTGGATCTGGAGTACTACAAAAAAGAGCACTGACATAAAAAAAATGTGTGCATGTACTAGCGTACACTGGTAAGAAGTGAAGAAGTGAAACTTCTTTATGACGTTATTTTCCAAAAAAATAATTTACTATATGCAACTTTAAAGAAATTGGTTAAATAAATTTTATTGCCAATCCCTACTCCGCTGGAGAAAGTATACTTCGAATCACGCGTGGTAGGGATAAGAACAAAGATGGCGCGTAACGGAAAAATGTGACGCGTAACGAAAAAATGTTACACTAATTTTTTTTCCAACCCCGATAAAGAAGTTTCACTTCAAAAAAGACAATCCCGCTGATTTTTTTTTCTCTCAGTGGTGGTTATTTATGTCGACTCCCAAAAGTAACACTTGTACGATTTACGTTAATAAAGTACTAAGAATCTGAATCCTTAATTTTTTATTAATTAATAAACATACAAATAAATGTATGTTTATGAATACTGTTGATTAATATTTAACAACATCCTTTCCCCCGTTTCCTCAAAACTGTCAACGGTATCTTCTAAGAAATATTTTAGTAAGTAAAATGAGAGGATGTTTTGATACTCTTTAACTTCAAAAGTTTTTGAATAATTAAACACCTAGAACTTTTGAATTTTCCTTGATATATTTTTAATCTAATATTTGAACTTCATTTTAATTTAAATTTATAGCCTTTGAGGTCTAGCAGACCAAGGATGCGTTTGAATACATAAGGTCTCGAGTTCGATCCCCGGGACAGGCAAGAAAAAGAAAATGTGTTTTTCAAATTTTACTATAAAAATAACGCTGCGCGGAATTGCCAATGTTGGCTATAGGTTTGCCACCATTCATATTGCGGGGCTTATACCCGATTTCACCAAGAGCCCCTATACTTTAGGGGACCTTTTAACGTTACTTATGGGACTGTTTTCATATAAAACAGTCCCCCAAAACACGTTAAAAGGTCCCCTAAATATAGGGGCTCTTGGTGAAATCGGGCATTAGTGTCTTTGGATAGTCGTGGGTCCCTTGTTATGGCTCGCCTATCACTTGAGACAATACTAAATACTTTTTTAATCGGGCGATATATTGGATGGTGCTAATTTTTTCTGTACTTTCTTCCGCCAGCGACACCACTGAACTGGCTCTTTTGCAGAATAGACCATCTGCTTTCCTGCCAGGCAGCTCGTAAAAGGCGGGCATAGGCTTATCATCACTAGCACCGTGACATCGCATGGCAGCAACTTGCCCGGATTGGTACCACCGCCTTACCTATTCCTGTCGCCATAACGTCGTGACGTGTTCCGGTTTGGAGGGTATTGTTACTACTATACTTATTGTTATAGAGATATTTAGTAGTATTTAGTAGGATTTTTTTTTTATGTTATAGGAAGGCAAACAAGCAGACGGATTTCCTGTTGGTAAGAAATTCACGCCGCCTAGAGACACCAAAGGTGGTAATGGTGCGTTGCCAACCTGAGGGCGGGATGTTAGGCCTCGAGCAAAAGTAAGTTTACCGGCTACCTTACCCTCCGGACCTTAACACGTCATGACGTTATGGCGGCAGGAATAGGTAAGGCGGTGGTACCAATCTGGGCGAGTCGCTGCCAAACTCTACCACTTAGTCGGATGTCACGGTGTTAGTGATGATAAGCCTATGCACGCCTTTTACGAGCTGCCTGGCACAGGAAGGCAGATGGTCTATTCTACAAAGGAGCCGGGACCAACACGGGGAAAATTCCATTATTATTTCAATATTAGTCGCTCGAACCTAGTTTTTCATACGAGTATGTCTTATGTTTGAATTTCGAATTATATTATAGGTAGTAAAAATTTTCTCCGTGTTGGTCCGGGCTCCTTTCACAGACTAAATTGAAATTGATCAAAAAATACTTAC
Organism: Calephelis nemesis; assembly: GCA_002245505.1. NCBI lineage: Eukaryota > Metazoa > Arthropoda > Insecta > Lepidoptera > Riodinidae > Calephelis > Calephelis nemesis. The sequence goes on along the minus strand of NJDD01001502.1, from coordinate 164,825 downwards.
ACAATTTAAACTGTCAATTTAATAATTCGTAATTCTGAAACTAAATAAAAAAATATTGAAAAGTTAAGTTTTTGAACCACTACCTTAATTTAGTCATGAAGACGCGAAGGCAAACATTTTTTTTGTATTAAATCAATGTTTTTTTTACTTTATTACAAACCTCAAAAGTATCCAAAAGTATTTGTGTATTAACAGTAACATACTTAATATCTAATAGTAAAAATATATATCACCAGTCTCATATCCTCGAAGAGAAGGGCAGAGGTAAAGCCAGGGCATGCAAGAAGATTCAGAAGAATTTGAGAAAACAATATGGTATTTATGCAAATGATGATAGTGATAATCTAGTTTGCTTGCTACGATGTCCTGGGTACCACAACATGACTGTGGTGAGCACTGACATTATGGAGACAAAAAACAGACAAATACACTAGAGGAGACAGGAACGGTAAGTCGATAGTGGCAATCCAAGTAACTCGTTACAGTCGACACGGTGTTAGTAGCAAATTTAAAGATTACGTTCGCCTCTTACGAGTTGCTTAGTAGAAAAAGACTTAACCTTCTCCTAATGAGATCAAGATCGTTACGAGGCAAAACGAAGGTTTCAAATTTAACACATGAATTGAAGTCTCATCAGTTTACCTGGCAGAGCATCATCAGTCTTAGACTAAGATTTTGGGTTCGATTCCTGTCTGTTGTGAGTTTTTTTGTCTGAAAAACTTATGGGAATGTATGCCTTTCAACATCACGTCATTATATTTTTTTTATCAGTACAGGTTTAGGTTTATTAGTGAACACTAATTTCGGCAACTTATTGCAAAACTCTACAACCTAGTGGGGCTACACTTTAGATGAATTTGTAAATATTTTTTTCCACTAGCAGGCGATACGATCGTCACATACCTACGCCATTTTCTATTTTAACAGCACTTACATTTAGAAAGGAAAGCAATAAGATGGATTTCTTAGTGGTAACAAATTTATGTCAACTACATACAACAAAGATGTTTATAGTGCGTTGTTAATTTAAGATTAACCCTTTCCTTTCTGGTAAATAATCTTACAAAACTGTCTATACAATAATCCAGTAGTAAAACATATTTTAATTTTACTGGCGAGCGATGGGGTCGTCGCATTTCTCCGCCATTACAGTTTGTTTCCACCTTCAGGGACCCTCTAAAAGGTGATTTTGATAAGGTATTAAACTCATACTAATCAAATAAAACTGATGTGTTTTTTATTTACAACTAGACAGATAAATCCTATAAACCGTTTCCTAGTTATTACACATATTATTCATGCACAGATTATTCAAAAACGAATAAAAAATAACATGCCTAAATTGGATTTCGGTTTCATTGAAAAAATAATAAACAAGAGCATAATTCACAAGTTATGGATTTCCAAAAGATTTTCAAAATTAGAATGTAAAATTCTTAATTTTGAAAAAAATAGTTCTTCAAATTCAATGAACGAATTAAGCCGAAATTAATACCAGTCTTCGTCCGCCGTCGGGGCAATATGGCGGCACTATCGTCACCCGACTCATCCCGACCATCTAACTCCCCGCACCCGAACATAGCTTGCTTTTTTGCGAGCGAGAGGGACTTACACTATGGAATGCTTTCGTTCTAAAATATTTTCTCTTCGCTTTTCTAGTTATTCAAATTTAAACTCTACCTCATTCAACATAAAGCAGCATTTTATGTGTGCAAACTGTTGCATATACGTCTTTTTCGATCTAACACGGTCAAATGAAAAGTGTGAAAAACTGAAAGGGACGGATAGAGCCCATCTTCTCGGGCGGGGCACAAGTTTTCGTGAGTCGTTCGCAGCTTAGGCGTTGCTCTACTCGCACGGATTCATTTTATAGCTGTAAAAAAGGGATAGAGATATTTTTCGCGTTTTCTTTTTTTATTTGGTCTTTATCTTGTGGGGAAAAATGGTGCGTTCGGGTGGCGGGAATGGGAGGCGGGTAACGACCGCGAAGTTGCGTGTAATGTTTTAGGGGGTGACGCTATATATAGGTAATGAATAGTAGTGTAGAATGTTTAATCATGGTTTTTGGAGTACTTAGTCCGACATTGCGAAATATGAGATAATTATGGCCAAAAAATAGGAAACTATTTTGTTGGATTTACATATTTTATGAAAACGATTTCGTAATTTGTTTCAGTTTTCAAATAATATCTATTGTTTACTATAAACTATATATGTTTACTAGATAACTTTCATGTGATTTTTTTAAGTAGAGATAAGGGAGATTTTTTGACGGCTTGCCCGGGTTGGTACCGACTTCCCCATTACCTCAGTACTTGTGAGTGTCATGTTCCGATCATGTACCTAAAGAGGTTGAAGCTCTAGATTCTTACCTTGGATTGGCAACGCAACGTTACTACTTTTGTTGTCTGTAGGACCCATGTGTTTTTATCACCGATATTATTGTTTGCTTTACAATCTCATAAAAAATACCAGATTGTACCTATTTCTGGTGTTTTTAATAATTTTACCTATTTTTATCGCCTCTGTGGTCTAGTGGTTCAGTTGTTGGACTTGACTGCATGCGGTCCCGGGTTCGAATCCCGGGTCGGGCAACAAAAAGAAAATTGGGTTTTTCCAATTTTCTAATTAAAAATAATGTTGCTCGGGATAGGACATGTGCCCGGTTGACGATAGGCTTGTCACCTATCACATTGTGGGACTCAGTATCTTCGGCTACTCGTGGGTGCCCTGGTTGTACCTCTGCCTACCTCTTCGGGGATATGGGCGTGAAAATACTTTTTTTTTTACCTATTTTCCATTTGTTTAAATGGGACGGGGTAGGATATAGGTATGGCCTTGCAGCCTATTCTGTCGTTTTATCGTATTGGTTTATAATCGGTTAAATCTACATATTTATCTTTTTTACGTGAATATAACACCTTTTTTATATTATCGGGTAGTTTCTACTGCACATTTTAAATATCCCAGAAAAGTATTTTATAATATTTATTTGAAATTTATACATTGTAGTAAGTATATGAATGAAATTTGAACTGCTGGCAATTCGGAATTAATTATTAAATTATTAATTAATTTAGCCGTTAGTGTGTTTATTTGTTTGTTCGAGTTTAACGAAGACATTATTTGACTTTTATGTCAAAGAAATGTGACAACTTGGTCGATCATTGCATTATTCGTATAATGCAGTCAGTCATAGATCAGTTTTCATCTTTATCATTTCTAGTATCGAGGGTAGATTAATGTAATTACCCACTTAATATTTCATGAAGGCTACATGAAACCTTAAGTGGGTAATTACCAGTACCACCTTCAATGTCTATATGGACCATACACCAGATCATCAGTAACCACACTGACCCACGGCGAGGCTTGGGTTCGATTCCCGACGGGGGCAGGCGTTTGTGTGTTGAACATTTAGAAGTCTGCATTTCCGGGTCTAGGTTTTTATTAAATTTATTTTTGTATCTATATAAGTATTTCTACGTATAAGTATCGTTGACTAACAACCATAATACAAGCATATAATTTTTTGGGGTTAGATTCAATTTGTGTTAGTTGTCCAGGAATAATTATTATTTTTATTATTATAAGTTCTTAAAAAACCCAAGGTATATAATATAATCTTTTCAAAGTATGTCTAAAACAGAGTCGGCCTGAAAATATTATTGAAATGGGCACCAAATTTTAACAATGCAACATGTTAGGTACATGTTAGTTAAACAAATTGCCGCCTACGGCTTTGCCTGTGAGTTTTTTACTTATAAACAACTACCGAGAGGGTAAAAAATAAACTAAAAAGCAAGTTCACATTGTTTAACCGGTTCTAGATTTTTAGCATGGCTAACGAACGACCACTGGGTTTATGGAATAGAAAAGGATTGTCAAGAAATATATTATATAGTTTTCTTTAAGAAAAATAAATAGTTTTCTTTGTAATACTGTTCTTGTACATAGTCAAATTTCAATCCGAATTAAGTACAATGTGCAAAATCTAAGTATCTAAATTAAAGTTGGGCTATGTTTCGTAAAAACGGCCAAAACCAAAACTTGCCCAAACGGTGCCCAAGTGACCATGGTGACCAACACCTATTACTGTTAAAACAGTGACAGTATAAATAAAAAAAACACTAAATCTCAGGTCCGACCCCCCCATACCTATTTTATAGCTAGGTTTTTATTTAATGATTTTATTTTTATTTTATTACCTCACAGCATATTTTGTGAAATGTATCTTTACTGTTTATCGTGGTCCATTTCTAAAATATACTTAAACAAATAACATGTATTTAATGATTATAATTTTTATTAATGATTTGGAGGCTGCCCTGATGATATAAGACGACCTCCGCCTATAGACACCATATATATATACTATATATGTTTGTCTCGAATTTTTGGCCACGTATGCCACATTATCGGCTATAAATCTTGAACCTGGAATACGACAATGGCGAGCATGACGTTATGGCAGGAGTATACCTCTAATTTAAAGAGAGGCTTATTAATCATTTTATTTTTAAATTAAGATCTTTATTGTGATTTGGGACCCTCTCACTTTTTTGGATCAATTGTAGAATTATGAAGAATTTGTAACTTATTTTAATGACAGCAGAGAACAAGACAATTTAAGGGCATACTGCAAATAGTCAACTCCAATAACATTACTTTGTCATCTAGGTAAGCAAAAAATATTAATTACTTACTCAATCATATGTTTGTATGAGACCTCTGAGTTATTATCCGTCTTAAAGAAAAAACACCAAAATCCATTCATAACTGGGGGAGGAATAGAACAAATTTGTTTCGCCGTTTCTTCTCCTGACGGGCTAGGTCTGGAAACGGTGGTAGTGTATGGTAGATAGGGTAAAACTCGATCGTTATATTTTTTGCTCAAATTAATAAGTGATATCCTAGTAGTAAATATATTTAACGTATATGTAAAAATATATAAATAACAAAAAAAACTATATGTTTAATTAAGTTCGATATTTGCACACCACAATGTGGTAGAATATGTAGGTACGAATAAGTATTCTGTAACAACTTTTAAACACACATGCTCCTCAAATAAATAAATTTCATTTTCATTTCATTTAATTTTCAACAACAAACATACGACAAAAAATCAACAAAATATGCAAACTATTAGTCCTCCTTTTTGGAATCGGTTAAAACTATCGAACGACATCCCAAACATTCTCCAACTGAAATGGATTCGGCGATTGATCTCTCTTGAAATTAGTGTCGCCGAACTAGTGTGTACTAGGTAAACCTGACCAGCCACTGCCTTAGTGGAATGTCCGATACAAACTGATGACCAGAGAACTTAGTCTTTTCATTTTATTTCTATTCATGTGCATCGAGTTTTTAACTTAACTGTGTTCTAAAGTCGTTAGCATTGACTACGTTGGTCTTGGGTTTGATTATCGGATTAGGCAAATAAAAATTCGTTTTATAGATTATGTAATAAAGGCAACGTTGTCCGGGATTTGATATGAGCCCGGTTGGCCACATGTTTGCCATTATAACAAAGTGGGACATATATACATCTGGCTAATTGTAGATGCTCAAGTTACTTATTTGGGGTCAATTAAATTTGTCTAATTTTGACAAACTTAAAAAAAATTCGACAAACTCATTTTTTTCCTTTGAAAAAATCATCTGTCTTCCTGTCTGGCAGCTTATAAGAGAGTATATGATAAATAGGTCATTTTATTTGTTATATTTAGAAATAAGACCACTGGTGGTCTGGTCTGGTGGTGGTGGTGGTTATGTCCCCGGTAGAGGCAGCCTTACATCAGTATATTATACTGTATCCATAGCCAGCAGCAGCAATCATAACCCGATCCGGAGAGTAGTAAAGCCAGACCTGCACATTAGGCCACAGGTCAGTGACGCATCTATATCATCTAAAGTATTTATATTTAGTATATTTGCCGTGTGTTAGTTGTCTTGACACAAAAAGTTGTAAGCTTATTAGTAAGGGTCTAATTTTGTTAATGAACTTTTATGAAACGCTAAACCAATTTTATTTATTAACATGTCACTTCAGTAAAAATACAACGTCGTAACTTAATTGATAAGATGGAAAAAAAAGTATCTTCACGCCCATATTCCCGAAGAGGTACGCAGACGCACAACCATGGCACTCGCGACTAGCCGAAGACACTAATGCCCGATTTCACCAAGAGCCCCTAAATTTAGGGGACCTTTTAACGTATTTTAGGGGACTGTTTTATATGGAAACAGTCCCATAAGTAACGTTAAAAGGTCCCCTAAAGTATAGGGGCTATTGGTGAAATCGGGCATAAGTCCCACAATGTGATAGGTGGCAAGGCTATCACCAATAGGGCACATATCCAATCCCGAGCAACATTTTTTAAATTAGAAAATTGGAAAACCAAAATTTTCTTTTTGTTGCCCGTCCAACACCTGAAACGCTAGACCACAAAGGTGATAATCATAGGAACTTCTAAAAGGTGGGTTACTGGTGCTGTTCTGTTGCTATTCTGGACAAGAGTTTATAATTGATTTGTTTTATTTCTCTATTTAAGACACCGGTGACGGTAGACTGTAACTTTGTTTACGTAAAATAAAATTTTAGCGGCCTGCCTCGGCTTTCGGAAGATACTTTTTTTTAAAATTCTTCTAGCGGGATACAAGTTGCAATTTAAGAAGTATTTTTTATGTGAGAGGTCAGCAAACGAGCACATGGCACTCCTAATCTTAGATAACCGCTGCATATAGACACCATAGACGTTACAGGTGCGTCGCTGTCGTATTCAAACCTATTTTGCAAGTAGTTTGTTTAAGTAAAAAGTGTGCTTTCATTATTACTTGGATGGAATCTGCTACACATATAGATACAAAAAGATTTGCCAGTCCTTTTATTTCTATTCACTCTTGATGAGTGAGCCTCCACCTTAGACTCTATATGAGCTTTCTATCTGGCAGGTTTCAGTTCATAATACTGCGATATACGTCTTACATTTTTTATGATACTAGAAGGCAAACAAACAGACGCATTCCCTGATGGTAAGGAATTCACGCCGCCTAGAGACACCAAAGGCGGTACTATTGCGTTGCATACCTGACGCTGGGATGTTGGCCCTCGAGCAAAAGTGAGTATACCGGCTACCTACCCTTACAAACGGTAGGGTAGGTAGTCATGACGTTATGGCGGCAGGAATAGGTAAGGCGTTGGTACCAATCCGAAAAACATTTATTAAAATGTAACGGTTAATTTAAGTTTTAAAATTACATTTGCGCGAAGCGTATTTTTCTTGCCGCCTTAAGATTTCTTAATATCCCGTATGATTATTAAACAGTCTAATTATAAATTCACCAAACATTAATACCGTGATACAAATTCAATGGAGCAAGACAATCTTTGCTCGTAGGGTCAACCGTGAGAACATAGGGTCAAGGGTCAACCGACCTGTTCAACGAATATTCATCTCCGTAACCCTAATCTAATAAGGTCAAGACTTTTGACCCTTCGTCTGCTGGATGAGCATTAATATGTCCTAATAATAGCATATTTGGAAATAATTTGAATATTTTAAAATATTTATTTGAATGATTAAAAATGTTTGGATTATATTTCATTTATGACTTGACAGACGGCCTGTCTTAGCTATGGACAAGGCATATAAATATTTTTTGCTATGAATTGCTATGCGATATTTAAGGGAAATAGAGATTCACTTTCATATAGGTTTACAGCATTTCGATAACTGTTTAATTATTTATTGTAGAAAATATATTCATATTGTATCAAAAACGATTATTTTACAGTCATCCTCAACTTCAACATTTGTTCAAAAAGTTTCTGATCAAAAAGTTTGGAGGGTAGAAGCCGCCAAGCTTACTCAACTGCAATAAGAAAGTAATTATAATTAAAAAAGTCTGTCAAAATAATTGGACCTTTTTTCATCATCCTTAACATGCAACCATCGTTCGGTCCAATACTGGACACAGTCATACCCTAATTGGAGAGATGATTGACAGTCTGGTGACATCGTTTACCTATTTCTGACATAACGTTAGTGCTCAGCGATATCGTGTTCCGGCTAAAAGGGTAGTGTAGTCGTTAAACTTACTTGTGGTAAATCTACCCAGACATTAATAGATTTAATCTATATACTAGATACGCCTACTTCGTGAGGAACTTGACGTGAAGATATTTATGGATATAAGTATCCATTACAAAATTCTCAAGAGATAGTTGAACCACGGGTGTAGCTGGAGGTGAAAGCTAGTTCATTCTAAGATTCTCACACTCACTTCACATGGTAATACTGCTCCCCGTATTTAAATATGCAAACCTCATAATCTAGAGCAAAATTTTATCGTGAGAATTAAAAAATATTAGCAATTATAATCAGACTTAAGATGTGAGTGGTGACCCTCCGCGACTGACCTCACCTGTCTTTGCATGTTAAATTTGCATGATATTAGATGTAGTTTCTCACATGTCTGCAGTTTATTTGCATGAAAATAGGAAAGGTTACCCTTGCGCTTGTTTCGGTCAAGGATTCTTTGCAACGGACTTTCAAATTAGATGCAATTTCGGTTATCTTATCCTCGACTTTACTTGTCTAGTTAGAGTGGAGCTTTGGCCAGGTTTGGTGCCATGATATCAGAGGCGAGATAATTTTGGGTAAGTTTCAATAAATATAATTTTTCTAAATCAAGATAAAGATATTTTTGTGAACTTTTAAGTTTTTTTTTAATTTAAGAAGACAAGTAAGCACATAGATTTCTAATAATAAAAGTAACTGTTGCCAGAGATTGGGTTGTTGTCTTTTTTTATGATACTGAAAGGCAACTAAGCAGACGGATTTCCTGATGGTAAGAAATTTACGCTGCCTAGACACACCAAAGGTGGTCATGGTGCGTTGCCAACCTGAGGCTGGGATGTTAGGCCTAGAGCAAAAGTAAGTTAACCGGCTACCTTACCCTCCAAACTGGAACACGTCATGACGATACGGCGGCAGGAATAGGTAAGGCGGTGATACCAATCCGGGTTTCGCAAAATTAAAAACTACTATTTTTTTCGTGAAATATATAATTTAGCCACATGAGTGTTAAAGTCAAATTTTGTATCGTTAGTACTTATTATTCTGTGGTTATAATATTTGGCTACTGCAATATCTACGTTGGGGACTACTTAAGATTTTTTCGTAAGGTTTAGATGTGTTTTTTTCTTATTTTAAACTCACTTGGAATATTCAAACATTTATTACTCAGGTTTAGTTGTGATTTATTTTGTAAGTAACTGGAATATTTGTTAATTTAGTAGAATTAACAAATATTCCAGTTACAATATCTACCACTCGAGTGAGTTTTGTTGCAACTAATTCAACATATTCTTAGTGTAAGCTTAGCAGACATTTATTATTATTTTTTTTATTAGCTTGTCGCCTCTGTGGTCTAGCGGTCCGGATGTTGGAGTTGACTGCATGAGGTCTCGGGTTCGAATCCCGGGTCGGCCAACAAAAAGAAAATTGTTTTTTTTAAATTTTCTAATTAAAAAAAAATGTTGGTCGGGATTGGAAATGTGCCCGGTTGGCGATAGGCTTGCCACCTATCACATTGTGGGACTTAGTGTCTTCGGCTAGTCGTGGGTGCCCTGGTTGTGACTCTGCCTTACCTTCGGGGATATGGGCGTGAAGATACTTTTTTTTAAGCTTAGCAGAACGAAACTGAACTGATTAAGCGAATGAATAATAAGCCAATAAAGAGAATATCTAATAAAGATTTGTTTTTTCCACGGAAACAGTTGAACAAACAATTGTTTCACAAATTACTATGATTAAGTTTTGTTACTCGTATAAACTATTTTTTTTAAATGTATGTGTGTGAGTATGTGTGTGTGTGAGTATGTGTGTGTGTGTGTGTGTGTGTGTTGAAAAACACTAATGTGTCGCCAACCTTGCGGTTGTACAACTTTATCGGACTATATAATATACTTATAACTTTGACAACGTTTGTGTGGAGGAATACCAAGTTACGAAAATAAAACAATAAAATGCAGGAATTTAGTGACGTTACTCAAAGAAGTTTATATAGAAGAATACCTAAACAAAAAAATAAACAATTATGGATCTTATGATATAACTCGGATACAATTTAATAATTACTTTTTTAATTAGTATATAGGATACCTAATATTTTTTTAGAAACACATAACAACTTATTGTCTTTTAGTTCATATTTGACAAGTGACATGTACTGAGCAAAAAGGCACATAATATGGGCAAGCATTACCTGGCCACCACAAGGGGGAGGCGACAAGATCGACCGCCAGATTGGTTCTCGTTCCAACGTTTATATCGGGTTTATATCTCCATTTGCAGTTAATTGAAACGACAAAACGATTAGTTTGCGCTCGATTCCTTTCCACTTGTTTCGACGTACTGACGTTAGTTAATTTATTAGATAATTTAGTTTCCGATTCAATTGTGTTCGCTTCGAGTAAAACTTAATTGTTCTATTTCAATATTTTATTTTGACTGACGATAGCTTCTTATTTTATAGTTTCTATTGTCACTTAGTGGAACTCCGTTATTGTGATTCATAAAAGTCACTTATACACTTCCAAACAGTCTTTTATCAGTTGGGCTAGTTTTAGTGGAGGTACCTACCTATATAGAATCGCCACTGTGGTCTACCGGTCCGGGTGTTGGACTCGACTGCATGAGGTCCCGGGTTCGAATCCCGGGTCGGCCAACAAAAAAAAATTGGATTTTTCCAATTTTCTAATAAAAAAAATGGTCGGGATTGGAAATGTGCCCGGTTGGCGATAAGCTTGCCACCTATCACATTGTGGGACTTAGTATATTCGGCTAGTCGTGGGTGCCCTGGTTGTGCCTCTGCTTACCGCTTCGGGGATATGGGCGTGAAGATACTTTACCTATATAGAAATATATCTTAACGTTAACATTTATCAATGTTAAAATTATGAAGAGAAGCTTTTAATTTATTCACAAATTTAACATTGATAAATGTTAATGTCTAAATATGTTTCTACACAAATATTATATTCAGAAATCTGGAAATAATAAAAAGATGCTTATATTATCTCATTTTAATTTCGTAGAAATGTCTCTTTTAAGGGGTTTTATTTTTAATGATCGCTGAATGATTTTAATATCATTGATAGTATAAAGTAAAACTTTAACGTTTAAACGGAATCATAATCGTTCTGTCAAAAGACACAGAGTCTGGAAGTTTTAAAAACGTGTTTTATACTCGAAATTAAAAGAATTTTGTGATACTCAAAACCATTGGATAAGAAAGAATGAAAGAAAAAAATTTTTATTTGCGGAATATGGGTGTAAATGAGATGTTACAAAAATATTTAAGTATATCAACATATTCTACCATATTTTGGTGTGCAAATATAAAATAAGAACATACTTATCTGACTATTTTTGATACAATAAAAAACTTATACCTAACTCTCTAGTATTCAATAGTTCTTTAAAAATATATACCTACCAGCACCTAACCTAAGAAGCTCTGTACTTCGAGCCTTCAGTCATTCAAAAAAAATTAAAGCTTTAAAGTACATGTAAAGAACATTAATGCATCTCCAAACTCCAAAGGATGACCGTAGTATAGTCAACACAACCCTTGAGTTTCTACCCTCTATCTTGATTATGTGTACTGAATAAAAACATTCGGTATGGAGGTACGTAAAACAGTAGTTATTTGTTTTCTATATTTTGTTTAATTTTAGTATATTCCTATATCTCAAAAATGTTTACGGTCTAATAGGTATTTGAGTGATGAATAGACATATCCATTATTAGGGTTTGGGAGTTTCTTAAAATTATTACGGAATTGGTATCGATTAGTAGGACCCATAAATAAAACATAATTTATTTAGTTTGGAGTTAGATTAGTTCGTGTACTTTTTCCGGAGACATTTTTTTATTTTTATGGACGTAAGCAACGTAAGCCTTAATGAAATAGCATGAAAAATCCGTTAAGGTATTGACAAATGTAACGCGATAGTGTTGTATTAACAGCGTAAATCGATTTGGTAATTCGATAGAGCGACCGAGACAGTAAACAAACTTGTGTTGTGAACTGTCCCACTGAACTCCGGCCACAAAGCGAAGCAAGCAACACTTTCCGAACGCTATGATTTTCCATTCAATATTCGAATTTGAAAAAAGAACTTGTAGTGACGTGACCTTGCTTTTCCACAGTTCGTTTTTCGTTTAACACGCAGGCGCGTTGGCGTTCGGATCAATGCCGAAAACCGGGGGTTTCTTTCCCCCGTGGCGTCCCATGCCGCAAAGTAAGCGGCTCGCGGCTTCTGAAGGGTTAGCTCGGTTGTCCGTTGCTAGGTAACCGCGCCTTCGTATTTGGGGACGGTCGATAATGCCCCGCTTTATAATTTTCTTTAATCGTTGTAGGTGGGGCAACCCTAATGGCCGTCCTCAAGCGGCATCGTTTTGGACAAAAAAAAATGGCCAAAATTTATCTTACATAAAATTATACGGAACCATCTGAATTTTCGTAATACTTCAACACAAACCCTAGTTATGAGTTATTATATTTCCTAAAGCTATAATAAAAATTGAGAGTAAACAAATCGATAATAGTATCAATATACTTACTTCTAAAACGTAAGTCCTTTGTCTACGGCTTTTGCTGGCGACGGACTTCAAGTCTGAAATTTTAAATAAATTTTAATTTGCAAATAAAGATATTTTGGCTATATTTTAATGATTTTAACAATTAGTTTATTTATCCTGCCGTTAGTAAAAACTAAACAATTCTTATTTCAAATATTTTAATCACATTTACCTCACTCTACTACCACTCGAAATTGACAATGAATTTGAGATGGAAGGTATCAGTTTGCTCTTTCTATGAAGATATTTAAATTTTATTGTTCTAAAAATATATATTCAGACAGAAAGTTCTAATCCTTGCCACTTTGAATAATAACAGAATTAGCAACTGTTGAATTGAACAGACAAGTCAAAAACATACAAAACTAATAAAATATACAAGACTTAAACGTTTTTTTCTACTTCACTGTACATAGTACTTTATAGACTTAATTATTGAGACCGACTTCACAATATAAATGAAATGTTGGTAAGTAATACTAGAAGAGATACCTACCTTAGTACATAATATAAGTATAAATACCTATACCTAATATAAAGAGATGGTATATCCCGTGTGTGATGTCCCGTCGTATCATAGATATTACTGAACCAATTTTGTCAAACTATTTATAAATCTGTATTCGTAAAATATATTATATCTTAAAAAATGTTAAGAAACGCATCTTAGTAAGTAGGCAGGCATATCTATCGTTGTAGGAATAAGCCTAATATTACTTTTCTTCACAGAAAAACTATTCGTTGGGACTTGTATCGCACAAAATCGACAACATATCAAAATCAACATATTATATCAACAATATATCAACAACAAAAACACTTTTCATCACGTTCACAGAAAATTTTTAACGAACAAAAATTTGTAAGCTCTTCCTTATTTCGTAGGTATGTTACAATAGGCTCAGTAACAAATAGGCGAAATAATGCATTTTAAAGATTTTCAAATGAATATGTCATATTTTTAGAATATAACCCAAAAATACTTTACCACTCATGCTTTATCAAAATCAGTTTAGAAAAATTTTAATTTTAGACCATGCTAGAGGCGATTGACGCTGTGATTATTTTTTATTTTATTATACATTTTTTTATTTTTAAATGTAAAAATTGCGTAATTTTAACTTGTGTCCTATTATCTCACAAACGGACTTCTAAAGTTCAGAAACCATGCTAAGCCTTTTCATATTTCATACCACACAATATAGGTATCAAATTAACTGGAGACTAAGAATAAGGTAAAGTTTTAATATATGCGGTAAAGATTTAACAAAACAACATACGATTTTTTTTTATTTGAATAAAGAGAAGCTTAGCAGATCTATAAAAAGAAACAAAAGATAAATATCGCCCATTCAGACAAACATTACACGAAACCGATTTTTTTAAAATTATCGACACAAATAAATAAAAAAAAACCGTTTCATAGAAAAATCAATAATCCTCCTTCAAAGGTCAATTTAAACATGATGTTCTATAACTACAAACTATTAAAAAAAAACTCGATTTCATTTGGAATTTGTCACTAAAGTTAGACTTGATGATAATAGACCACAACCTTGGAAGTAGGGTGTTTAAAATAGAAAAAAGAGTTGAAATTGGTCCACAAATGACAGAGAAATCCATTAATAAACACACATAAAACTGGCGTCAAAGATATAACCTAAACTTTTTTTTGAAGGCGGTCAAAAGTAAATAGTCCTACATTAAGACATGACTTTACGTGGTGTTTGAGATTACTTCTATTAAAAAGAGCTCAAAAATATATAAACTTAAGGCAAGTAATCGGCATGAAATGAGTTTGCAATAAAAAAAATCTAAATCCTCAAATATTTTAGACAAGACATTATAATATGTGTATAAAGAAACTAGAAACTATAGAAACGCATTAAAAAGCCATCCTTCAATAATCTCGCTGATGAAAAAAGTAGGTACAAAAATAAATATAGTTGAGGGCGATTTAGGCGCGAGCATCTGTCGATATCTGTCGCTTGTAATTTCACTCACGTTATTTGAAAAGGCTTTTATTTTATTCGGAACGTAATTTTTAGTTCCATCAGGGAATGGACAGATAGTTTGCGTTACGCATCGGAAAGCTGGCAAATCTTGCTTCTGGATTTAAATTGTGAGACCGACTGAGTAATAGTAACGAGCGAATGTATATTTTTTTGTGAACCTTATATTTTATGTTCTTTTTTTTGTATTTTAACCGAGTTAAAAAAAACGGGAAGATTCTCAATTCGGTCGGTTTATACATATATTTTTTATGTATGTACACCGATTTCCGAATAGTTTTGAATTGGTCCCATAAAAATTTGATTTAGGTAGGCCTTTAAGTTTATATTTTATGAGCATTTTTACCTATTTTCACTTATCCCGATGTTTATTTTAAATTTAATAAAATCAGCAATAAACTGAAAAGAATTCAATAAAAATAACTAGGTAAGTTAATTAAAACCGATTTCAAAACTAAAAAGTTTAAAATAAAAAAGATTTAATATTAAATATATACTACCCATTACTTATTATATGCTATTTACTAAAAGGTTTGAAGTGGGTGCCAATCCAATTTAATACTTATTTATAATATAATTATTAATTTAAGTTTTTCAAAAACATTTTGAGAAGTTATCGACAGACTATTTATTTCTTTAAACTTTTCCCTGAGGGAATCTTTTAGGCCTACGTTATACAAGGCCCTTATAGCCCTCTTTTGCAAGACAGATATTGTTTACCAATGCCGAGTTTCCTCAGAGAAGAAATAAAAGATGATGCTGTGAAAATAACTAAATTAAACAATTCACGTTACGTATTACATTTTTAATGGGATGGAAGACAAATTAAAAGTGTCAGACAAATGTGATTTTGAAAAAAAAACAAACAAAAAACAACAAAATTTGGTCGCCAGATAATTTAGTGTGAAGAAAATCTGCAACAATTTGACATTCACCGAATGTTTCCAGATACACGTTAATTGCCGCAGAAGCATGACAT
>NJDD01001502.1:117817-148709 GCA_002245505.1 Calephelis nemesis | reverse complement strand
TGATGCTGTGAAAATAACTAAATTAAACAATTCACGTTACGTATTACATTTTTAATGGGATGGAAGACAAATTAAAAGTGTCAGACAAATGTGATTTTGAAAAAAAACAACAAAATTTGGTCGCCAGATAATTTAGTGTGAAGAAAATCTGCAATAATTTGACATTCACCGAATGTTTCCAGATACACGTTAATTGCCGCAGAAGCATGACATTTTTGGGAACTACGGTCTACTGAGTTACTACCGTGTCATTTTCTAGTATTTTGAGCAGTTATTTACGATTTAGGTACATTTTGTTATTAATAACTGATTATAGAACACCCGTTTATTTCTGAAATATACGTTAAACCCTACACAGCAAGTAGGTGTATTGAAGTTATACTTCTTTTGGCGCGTTAGGAAAAAATGATGAGGGTAAATTTTTACGATGCGCGCGCACACCGTCACGAAAAACCGACATGATGAAGTTAGCTATAGATAACATTTTAGTTCTTATTAAATAAACTTTATTTAACTAAATAATGCATTATAATAAAACTTTTAATGTATTAAATACCTTTTTTCAATAGTTAGTGTCATTTTGTCTACAAATGTAAAATAAGGCAAAAGATAAATTTTTTAAAAAGATTTTTATCTTATTACGCCGAAGAAGTATAATTTCTGACGCGTGTACATAAGTACACACACAATTTTTTTTTCGGCAATACAATTTTTGTTACTTTCATTACTGAAAAAATCCCCAAATCTCATAGGAATTTAGAATACAACCAAATACAACACGTTTTACGGTAGTCATTAAAATAATTGTGAACCTTTTTAATTGGTAATTATAAAAATATTTTATTTGTTATTTACATTCATTTATTTATTAATATTTTACTTATTATAAAAAAAAACAATATCAATATTAGTATGTAATGCACATACTAATATTGATAATGTTTTTGTTTATCAGACATGAGTGTCAATACGTTTCTATAATTGGCAAACTTTAGCAATGCCCTTGTTCTTGCGCACATTTATCTGGCCTGCACAATATCTTCCAATGGTGGAAAGGTATTTTAATAGATTAAAAAACATATAGCTAAAATGTACATGTCAAAGTGAAAATTATAAATAAGTATAGTAATAGTTGTAGTAGGCGACGTGTATATTTCGGACAGTCAGATGTCTGCTTGTTTGCCTTCTTATAACTATGATGAATTCGTGAATCAAAGAACACGTTATAACATTTTATTTGAGGTAGAAAAACTTTTTATATTTAATTTAAAGACTACGTTAATTTTAAAATTGAGTTTCGTAACCGATATTTGCAAATATAACAATCTGAATGTTCTTCCACATATTTGATACCGTAGACGTATCAATAGTTAAGTACCCAAACAAACCAATTCGAACTAAATATTTAGATTAACCACTAACAAGTGAATTCAACTGAATATTCTAACAATATCGCTGAACTTGAACCCGTTTAATCTATTACGCACATTATGTTATCTAAGCCCAACGTTTGCCATATTATATGCTATGTCTATCGTGGTTCAAATAGCACTCTCACTGTCGTACGATGGTATGCACTAGGTATTTGTATATTAGGCTTTGTGGGTCAAGGATTTGCTTTCGCTATCTTCGATAGGCATAAGTCTGCGTTTCAATAGGAAACTATAGTGATACGATGTAGATACGGCGTAAGGAACAATATCATCCTTATCTGCTAGTAAGAAAGCGTAAGTCCAAAATAGAATCACAGCAAAATATCTTTTATTTACTTTTGCATAAAGTTTAAGATTGAAAAATATTTTTTATGTAACTGAACAAAACATTATTTACGTAGTATGTATGTATATCAAAACTGTTGGTCCAAAAATGGTTTTAGTATAAATACAAGTATCTTATTAATAATCGACGATACAAGCACATTTTTATTTTAAATTTAGGGGAACGAGGGGCTTGTTGTAACAGGGGTAAATAGTAACAGGCTCTTTTCACTAGGATCTTTTACGGACTTATTTCTTTGACTCCATTAACCTATTAACCACGCTGCATCATGTTCCCATAGTCGGTGCACGCGCACCACGCGCAGCACGCGCTGTATTTCTACCAGGTAATTGTACTGTAATTAATACCAGGTATAAATTGTAATACCAGGTAATTCTACCAGGTATTTTGTACTGTCGAAAAATTTCGGTTTGCGTTTTTAATATCGACTAATTTCAAATTTTCTGTATCTTATTTCCGTTCAAATTTACTCATATATATCTCTGACAATGTGTAACAGTTTTTATGATTGCTAAATTGTTTAAATAGTTATCTTGAGAAATGTTAAAAATCATACCATGGGGTTAGTTGTAACAAAATCGCGGGGCTTGTTGTAACATATTACAACATGCTCCAAGTTATGATGTAGATACCTACTTTTTCCTTTGTTTTATAATGAGAGTATATAAAAGAAAGTCAGAGCGGGCAACACAAAGGCAGGAAGTGTAGCCATAGGTAAATTAACAAATAGTAAAATCGGAGCGGATAGAGCTAAAAAAAGAATTTATGTTCAGATTAGGAATCTGAAGCAGAAGAGTTTTATTGTCTGGTATGTGGTGAAGCATACACAGATACAAAGAAAGAAGATTGGATAGAGTGCATCATTTGTAAGAGGTGGGCACATGTAGGATGTGTTACAGGAGACATTACATCTTTTATTCGTATTAAGTGTAGCTCAGTTGAAGACTGAATTTGATTATAATGAAACCAACCAAATGTTGATTCTTACAGAAGTATAATACTTTGTTAAAAGCTACTAGGAGGAGTACTTACTGTGATTTAAAAGTGACATGATGATTATAAGTAGTGTTAAACTATATAAAACTGTCAATTACTTAATTTTTAATTGTACTGAACACTGTAACTGAAAAAGTGTATATGAGTTGATTTTTAATAAGAATTACATAATGCTTACTTAAAAGAAAGATGTAAATTTTGTTAAAAACAAACAAACAAAGAATAAATGATTAAAGGTATTATTGTCGTTTTTTTGTCGTTACTTCTTGCCCCGGTAGATGTTACAACTTGCCCCAAGCACGAGGTAAGTTGTAATACCGCACTTCTTCTAGAAAATAATGGATTGTATGGTTATGTTAGTTATGGTATTATTTATACTTGATTAGGTAAAGGAAGAGTTACAGTATTAATCCATCTTTATATAGTGGAAATTTAATCAACAAATCTCAAGATATATTAGTTTTAATGAAAACTGTTACAACAAGCCCCTCGCTCCCCTACTTGTGTTTACAGTATATTCACGCCCAAATCCCCGAAGATGTAGACAGAGGCACAACCAGGGCACCCATTACTAGCCGAAGACATTAACTTAGTCACAATATGATAGGTGGCAAGTCCATCGCCAACCAGGCACATAGCTTAATAATTTTATTTAGAAAATAAACATTTTCTAATTTTTTGTTGCCCGACTCGGGGATCGAACCCGGTAACTCTGTATGTCAAATCCGACGACGGACCGTATTTGTATTAATTAAGAATAATAATAATAATAATAAATAATAGGTATGTCGTCAAAGTACACAACAAAACTTTGATGTATTTAAATGAATCTCCATTTCCTGTGGCCATCGCATCATGAAGAAACGAACGAATCAATTTAGCTAATTTTTTTTCATTGTGTTTGTGACATTAGTCAGGAAAATGTTCATAATATGATTCAATATTCAAAGTAAGTTCAAGACCTCATCGGTCAGCTAAGCTAAAAAAACACACATGTAAGTAAGATACCAAATATTATAGTATGACAGAAAGGATAGCAGGACATAATTACGTCATAAACCACAGTAGGTTCGGGCCTGCTAGTATATCATAAAGTTTTAGCAGAACTTAACATTGATAATGTTGAGCACTAAACAAAGTAAACAGAATTCAAGGAGGCCAGATAATGTATCCAGATATTTAATAAAAATTCCTAATTATAAAGATGTAACAGAGTTTGACATTGACAAGAAAAAAATTAATATATGTTCGACAAGAAAAAAATTGAAAACATATTTTATTAAATTTATGTCTGTTGGTATAATACGGGCTTAGAACCTTAAAAACCGGGCTTAAAACCGTTCCCAATATATTTTATGTAATTTTCAATGTATATTCATACATCTCTGATTAACTTTAGCCTTTGCGCACTAGTAACAAGTAACAATTTTTTTAAGTGATATATATAATTGCAAAAGTAATATCAATCATTCACTTTCTTTTGAAATTTGAAGGTAAACAAAGAAATATATGTCAGTATTAAAATACATGTACCTTGTACAGTATAGATATCATAGGTAATGCGTTGCCAACTTGAGACTGGTTTGTGACGTCTGTTTTGTAAGTAGGTAAGGTAGCTAGCTTAACTTACCCTTTTACATGATAACATGAAAGAGGCGAGCACTGACATTACCGTGGTAGAAATAGATTAGGCAGTGGTAACAATTATACGACTACTAAAACTTTAGCTACCATCAAGTAAATCATATCCATATATTATATATTGTTTTACTATTTTATGATATACTCGTAAATACAAAAACCACACTTTTTATAAAGATTATGAAGCGGTATGTCTACTAGTGGTTAAAAATATTGGTTATAGACAACATAGGATGTTACTGATGCATTGCCATCTTAGAACTGGAATCTTAGTACATTCCAGCCTGGTAAACGACTATGGCGAACAATTTACATAGTTGCGTATGTACATTGTTAAAAAGTGTTTAAATAAATAAATATCCGAATAACGCGAATTGAATCCAACCTTAATGTAAGCAAATTATAAGCGTGTGTTATGGGTGTTAGTCAACCATTCTAACATATAGAAATACTTAAATAGATACAAGAATAAATTTAACAAACACCCAGATTCGGAAATGCAGACATCTAAATATTCGTCACACAAATGCCTGCCCCCGTCGGGAATCGAACCCGAGCCTTGCGGTCGGTCGATATAGTTAGGCGTGTATGCTAGCCACTCGACCAACGAGACAGTCATACGTCATACGAGTATTACACCTAATAAAATATATCAATAAAAACACGATTTAAGACTTTTGGTTTTTTTTTGTTATAACTTTTCTCATTTCACTTACATAATATTTAGTGTTATACAGTATACTCTTCTTCAACCAAAAGAAAATGGTGGTAATTTTGTTGCGCACTCACTAAACTAATTTTAACTTATCGCTGTCTTCTTTCAACGTAAGAAACAGAAAGAGACAAAACACTTTTAGCGCTGTCAAGTTAGACCGTACACGTCATTTCTACAGACGTTTAAACTATCACTCGGAAAACGTCGATTAAACATCGCGATTTGACATGTTCGGACTAATCTGACGTGTCTAAAACGTTCCATCTCTTTTGTTTTTGTTTCATTTGAGAAAGATAGCATGCATCTAAAATAAGTTTAGTATGTGAAAGATAGGCAAATAATTTTTAAGCAGATATAATACATAGTCCCATGTCTCATTCATGGAAGGTCCCTGTATAGGCGTAGTTGTATGCAAATATAGTATAACTTTATGCAGATATGTGTTGTATGCAAATTGACTGAAAATAGCTCTGCAACAGTTTCTTAGGAGTACAACCTGTTGAATGTAGGTGCATCTAGACGCATCCAACTGCCGCCGATACACTCTCGCTGACCTTTGACCTCGGACTGAGGTCTGTGACCGCCGCCATTGTACGATAAGGCATAGCAGCTTATAAATTAAAAAATATTCAATAACACCATAGTATTTTTTTTGTACGTTTCATAAAAGTAATGTAAAATGCATACAAACAATGCCTGTGACGTCGCCTGCCTTATAAAATTATTTTGTTAAAATTAATTACATACATACATCTTCACGCCAAGTCCCTTAAGGGTTGGCAGAAAGTATCGAGTGTCAAACGTCAAGAACCTGACAAACATGTCAATTAAATTTAATTAAATTCGGATTAGTATTTTCCACGTTACAATTAAATATACAGACACACTAA
Source organism: Calephelis nemesis (assembly GCA_002245505.1). Lineage (NCBI taxonomy): Eukaryota > Metazoa > Arthropoda > Insecta > Lepidoptera > Riodinidae > Calephelis > Calephelis nemesis. The sequence continues at coordinate 142,688 of NJDD01001502.1, read as the reverse complement.
CACATTTATAATATGAACAGGGATACTTGTTTGTATAATACAAATTACTTAGAAATTGCCATTATGTTAGTGAATTAATCTTTATTTTTTTTATTGCAAAATTGTACCTAATGAATTAATCGAATGAACTGATCGAATGAAACGAAATGACTGAATGTAAAAAATGAAAAAAATTAAATGTTTGATGATTTTTATTCATTTCAATCAACGATTTCATTCATTCAAAATTGCAAGATTTAATGTTTTTATAGACGGTGGTAGAAAATAATATCTCGCCCGGATTGTTACCACAGCACTACTTATTTCTAAAACCATTGCATCATTGCTCGCCTTTGTGATATTCCAGTCTGGAAGGGTGCTATGCGACAGACTTCAGCTCAGCCTCAGTCTTGCTATCCACCATTACCACCATTTTGGGACTACAGCACCGTGTATAATTTACTGTCAGGGATTCCGGCAATTTTGTCCCCCGAGGGAAAAAGAGGATTGTGATAAGTTGGATGTCTTCCTCTAACCTCTATCTCTGTTCGTGTGTTTGTGGGTCTGTATATATATGTAGCATTATAATTATTATAATTAACTCTTTATTGTACACAACTGATATTACAAAAAAAAATACTTCAAAGTAAAAAAAAGTACAAAAGGCGAGCTAATCTCTAACAAAAGAAATTTCTTCCAGCCAAGCCGTTAAAGGAAAGTAATAAATGAAATAAGTAGACTGGGTGTACAGATAACTAAACTACTAAATATATACTATTTAATGAACTAAAACACATATAATTAAAAAAAATAACAAAACAAATAAACAAAATTAAACTAAATTAAAATTATATGAACGAATTGAGAGTCTAAGCTATGGCAAAGAAATACTCTTTTACATGTTTCTTGAAGAATCAAGAGTTTCGCAGCCACGAATTCGATAAGGTAAGGAGTTCCACAACTTTACAGCATGGACTGTGAATGAATGGGAATATGCAGCAGAATGACTAGAAGGGTATCGCAACAGAGTACGTACATTTGAACGACAAGGCGAATCAGGAGAACGTAAGAATTTAAATGAGTTACGAAGGTAATTAGGAGAAAACAGATTAAAAAGAATTTTGAAAAGCAAGCAAAGAATGTGAAATTGTCTACGTTGTCTAATCGCAAGCCACTTAAGCTTAGACCTATAACTGGAAACATGATGAAATTTTTTTAATCCTAAAATAAACCGAATACAAAGATTTTGAAGTTTCTCAAGTTTATTAACGACCTCTTCAGTGGAATTATTGAAGGGATGGACCGATTACGATGCAAGATTTTTTGTATGAAAGCTGATGTAATTGGGACAGTTCCTAGCTACATTACATTTACGTGAAGGGTTTGTCGGGATTATTGAATACATATTTTTAATTATAGGATTTTTTAAGAAATTTCACATCAGCTTAGATTTTTTAAATCATTTTTTGTGATAATCCAAGAAATAAAACACACGTCTCCTGAAGGTAAAAGACAGCCATGGCCTTCATACAACCCAGATGAAACCGCCTTGTTATCCTGTAGTCGGGGTGTTGGGCTAAAAATGCAAGTAGGTATACCTCTAGTCTATGCTACATAATATTTAAAAATATTTGGGACATTTGTTAAAATCTTGTAATAATATAATATAATTCGTAAAGCCATTTCCCTAAATATTTTACAATTACTTTGAGGGTAGATTGAATATATTATTTAAAATCCTACTGTATGGACCAGACCATAGTAGGAAGTGTTTTTATTTAAAATCTACCACCAAATCGGAACGCAGCCACTGAAAATATCCGACAAAAAAAACTAAAAGAAGGTGTTCCTTTCCTAATTTCTTAAAATACTTGTTACGCAATGAAATTCTACCGAAGGTCGACAGTGGAAAGTGTAAAATCTAGTTTATTAAGGAGCTGTGGAGCCTCATTTTCCTGTCCCAGTTAGGCAGGTGGCCACAACTGAATTACAACACACAACCTATTCAGTACCAGGGACACATGTTTGCGGCGAAAGTGACAATTATGTTTGACGTCACGATATGTTAGCGAAGGGCATTACTGTGTAACCATTTGAGATGTAGCGTCAGCATAAATGATATGAACATAAAATGTATAGGTGATAATCGTCTCTGTGGTCTAGCGGTTCAGTTGTTGGACTTGACTGCATGTAACGTACTCCCATAAGTAACGTTAAAAGGTCCCCTAAAGTATAGGGGCTTTTGGTGAAATCGGGCATAAGTCCCACAATGTGCAAGTGGCAAGTGGCACATATTTAATCCTGGCCAACTTTGTTTTTAATAGAAAATAGATACAATTTTTTTATTCTTTTTGTTGTCCGAAAAATCAAAAGTATCATTGAGATGGCTACGAAATCGCGGGTACCAACTAGTCGTTAATATACAGTAATCCCAGTAAGGTAAAAGATAAAAAAATATATATTATTATTTTTTATTTATACACGTCATACATGCATTACAGTAGTACTATTTAAATTATGTGCTTCGGCTATATTCGTCAAGCTTCGGAAATCCGAATGTATTTAAAGATATAGAGTTGTCGTTAAACATAATTAATCATTTCTATTATTAAATTTAGATTAAGTCAGCCATTAAAAATAAGGGTATTATGTGTAAAAAGTATAAAGCTGAAGCGCATTATTAAAATAGTAGTACTATACTTGTTTAAAATGACACGAGTATTTTGTTCTTAGTGGTCTCTGTAGCCACCACAGCAATATTACCGACTAGCTTCCACCCGCGACTCCGTCCGCGCTGATGTTAGTCTTCACGTGATAGAACTGAAAAATTAAGATTTTTTTCTACGTATTTTTCCAGGATAACAAGTATTCCATTTTATGCCCAGGATAATAAGGTATAATTATACCAAATTTCATCGAAATCGATCTGTTAGTTTTCACGTGATGCCTGAACCTACATACAGACAGACAGGTAGACAAATTTTTTTTAATCACATATTTGGGTTTGGTATCGACCCAGTAACACCCCCTGCTATTTATTTTTTCAATATTTTCAATGTACAGAATTGACCCTTCTACAGATTTATTACATACATACCCAAAAGTACTTTGTAAGTACGTTTATGGTGAAAATAGCATGATGTCACGATATATTAGCGGAGGACATCAACCATGTAATAATTTGATTTGTAGCGTCAACATAAAACGTTCTAGAAAATATGACGATTATGGTTTTATCATTCTAATATAAAATGACAAAACTTAAAGAGATTTTTGTAACGAAAATGACATGCTGTTTACTAAACAGGAATATTTTGTTCTAAGTAAGGTAGTACCCCAGTTTTGCTTTTTGCACTATCGTCAGAGATCTAACAACATATTTCATGTAACAACTGATGTAACTGTCATTATTACATACTCTTTAAATTCCCAAAGGGTACCTGAGTACTCTGGGTACCAGGGTACCAGAGTAGAAATAAATCTGAAAATATTTTTTTTGTGAACTAAGGCAGGGAACAAGCATACGGGTCTCCTAATAGTATGGTAAGACCATGGCTTATAGACATCGTATGTGATATAGGTTTATAAATCTGTTTTGTATGGGATTTTATGCCTAATGTATATAAATACTAGCTGCCTGGTCCGGCTTCGCTCGGATTGTAATTTTTTTTCCATAAATTGAGATATAAGCTATCCTATCTCTCAAGTTGGATCGAACTGCACATGGTGTGCGAATTTTATTATAATCGGTTAAGTGGTTTAGGAGTCCATTGAGGACAAACATTGTGACACGAGATTTATATATTAAGTTGGTCTACCTGTCTGGGTTGGAACATGAGATTATGGTGACAGGAATAGGTACGTCAGTGGTGTCTGTTGAAGCTGCTGCGCAACACTACCAATAATTATCATTTTGGTGATGAGGCATTTAACCTATTCTCACATATTACGAACTGCTTGGCATGAAGGTAGATGGTGTATTCCTCATAGGAGATCAAACTAAGACGGGGAAATATCCGCGAAAGAATTGGGTTACTGGGATGATTTGAGCGCCTCGTTTGTCGAGTGATTGGCATACAAGGCTTGACGTCATGTGACAAATCGCGTGGCTAGGGTTCGATTCCAGGGTGCGTATTAGTGTGAAGAATATTTGGATATTTGTATTTCAATTGAGTATTTCTATATATTAGTATCAACGACTAACAAATACGCAATATCTACAAACTGTTAAGTACACATAGTCCATAACCTCCCGCATAAGCGGTAAAGAAAAGAATTCAAAATGTTGCAACAGGATTTGAATCCTCAGTAGCTTAAATGGTTAGAGCATTAGTCGGCTTGGATCGAAACGGTAAAGGTTCTAAACCTCTCTATGGCAATTTCTTTTCTTTCTTTAAAATTTGAAGAAATTAAACCCTAGCACAAAAATATCTTGAAATATTCAACTTGCTTATTTTATACAATACAATGAGTGTACTTTATCCAAAATATTTATTTATTTTATACATAGATAATTGTTTATTCCGCAAAACAACGTTACTCCATCGAAGTATATAAGACACTAACTAAAATTACTAAAATAGAAATAATGGAAAGTGAATGAAATGAATTATAAATATTTCATGTCGCTGCCATCTGTACCTATTAATCTAATTACAGTAGATCAAACTAGAAATCTGTGATGGTTTAGCTTAGCTTTAGTAAGTACCTAATTGCGTTTACATTGGTTCTAAACAGCAAGGTTTACAGCATTTTTAACCAATGTTAAAAAAGAAAGATGTTCTTACACTGACTGATCTTACTTAGTAACCATTTGTAATATAGTTACAATATAGTTCTTATACCGATATGTCATGATATGATTACAATACGATTACGATACGTTAACGATAGGCTTGCCACCTATCACTTATTGGGACTTAGTACCTTCGGCTAGTCGTGGGTGCCCTGGTTGTGCATATGCCTACCTCTTCGGGGATATGGGCGTGAAGACACTTTATTTCGCCCTGAAAAAAATCAATACAAGTATCAACAAAAACATTTTACCCCGTGTTGGTTCGGAATTCTTTGCAGAATTGACCATCTGCCTTCCTATGCCAGGCAGCTCGTAAAAGGCGAGCATAGGCTTACCATCACTAACACCGTGACATCTGACTTGGTGGTACAGTTTCGCAGTGACTCGCCCGTATTGGTACTACCGTCCAACCTATTTCTGCCGCCATAATATCACTGTTTGCCGTTGACGTGTTCCGGTTTGAAGGATAAGATAGCTGGTAAACTTAATTTTGCATAAGGCCTAACATTCTGGCCTAAGGTTGGCAACGCACCATTACCACCTTTGGTGTCTCTAGGGGGCATAAATTTCTTACAGTCAGAAAATCCATCTGCTTGATTGCCTTCCAATATCATAAAAAATGTGTTTAATAGCGTAAACACTATCTCAAATATTTTGTTAGGATTTTGTACCCGTATATATATAAAAATATATATATCTTATATAAATAAAAATCTTGTGTCACGATGTATGTTGCCAATAAACTCCAAAACTACTGAACCGATTTCGATAAAATTTCTCATATATCTGTAGTTTGGTCCATCTTAAAAGATAGGATAGTTTTTATCCGGATGTTGGCGGGATGAAGTTCGCTGGGGCAGCTAGTATATATGTAAATAACGAGGTGCCGAAAAACGTTCGTCCGCAGGGTCCGCTAATATGATTTCCTGATGGATCATCAATCACCCCCCGGGCCGAGTTAAGTCGACACATGTAAATATCAGGCAAAAATTATACGGAAGGCGAAACGTAATTCCGCTTTATAAAGCGGTAAACAAAGCCGTTTGAAAACTCAGTTATTATAACTTTTATTAAATTATTATGCGTTTGATGGCTAGATGCAATAGTTGTACAGAGTGTCAGTTCAATTACAAAACTAGTTTTACACATGATTTGTAGGTTTTTATGATATTGGAAGGCAAACAAGCAGATGGATTTCCTGATGGTAAGAAATTCCCGCCGCCTAAAGACACCAAAAGGTGGTAATGGTGCGTTGCCAACCAGAGGCCGGGACGTTAGGCCTTTAGCAAAAGTAAGTTTACCGGCTACCTTACCCTCCGAATAGGAACACGTCATGACGTTATGGCGGTAGGAATAGGTAAGGCGGTGGTACCAATCCGGGTGAGTCGCTGCAAAACTCTACCACCTAATCAGATGTCACGGTGTTAGTGACGGCAAGCCTATGCTCGCCTTTTACGAGCTGCCTGGCACAGGAAGGCAGATGGTCTATTCTACAAAGGAGCCCGGACCAACATGATGTTTTCTTTGTTTTAACGTTAAAAATAATCAACGTTGAATAACCAAAAAGAAAACAAACTGCGCTGGTGGAGTAATTCGGTAAATATCATTGGGCGATAGGTTCGTCACATCCCGAAGCCACAAAATATTAATACAGTAAACAGATGATCGAGGAAACACGCCTAAGCACGTCACAGTGAGCGGGCAAAAACGTTAACTGATCTTCAGGCTTAATGAGTAGTAAACACGGGGAGGCACGGGCGTTTGGGTACTCAAATGAGGCTCCGATTATTTGCCCCTAAATCGGGTCTGTTTGCCCGCGCCTCCTCCACTAATTGATGTGAGCCGTTTGTCGAAGCCCTGCTTTTTGCCAAGACCGCTGTAATGGGCTCTTTACAGTGAAATATATTTTGGGCTTTTATTTGAACTCTTTGTGATAGATTGGCTTTTCTGCCGTTTCACCAATGTTTTTTTAATTGCAACAAATTTTACGTACATTACTCCCTATAATACCTACAAATTTGAAATATTATTGAACAATTTGAATTATTATCTAGTTAGCAATACTCAATTCACATTAGTATTTTTTTCAATACGTTTAAAGGGCACAATATATGGTGTATATGAGGGTCATTTATAAGAGAGAGACAACTTAAAAAAAAATCTAAATCTAAAATGTATTCTATAGTTTGTGATATCGGTCAAAATAATACTTTTGCGTAGAATTGTTATAACATTTTAAATTTCAAACATGATGTGGAATTCTTTTTAATTTTTCATCAGGTAAGGTTAATCATCATCATCATAATAATTGAAGATAATAAAGTATTGATAATAAACAATAAACAAAATAACTTCAAGTAATGAAGTACGTTTAGAAGGACAGGTTTCGTAATCTATAAAAGATGTTCTCTATTTTTAACTGACTAAAAAAAAACAATGTTTTTCTTATGTATATTAATCGATTTCTAAAACATTAAGACCGGATTCAGATTTTTTTTATTCGATAGAGGCGGTCCTATTGTGACCAAGTCCATATCCAATAACGGAATCCCAAACAAATAGAGAAAAATAATTTTGTATAAGTAGGCGATTTACTTATTGATGTAGAAGTCGGTTTTTTGAGAGTTTTACTGCGCTTACCAATATTAACTTTATTAATACACGTAGCTATCCTACATACTTATAATAAAAAGTTTAGTGTGCCTTTAAAAAAAAAAATTGAAAGTTAAAAATTGAATTTTTATGCTAAAAATTGTCAATTCGTATTATGCAAAAAACAAAAATGTATTCAAAGAAGAACAACAAAACAAACTACACCTTCATCGTTTAAGCCGCAGCTATTTAGAAAATATCAAGCTATAAAGATTCTTTAGTACATAACCAAAGAAACGCGCATAAAATGTAACCCTCTAATGCAGTCGGGTTAAAAGAAGGCACATTAAGCACAACACTTATTTAAATAACTTTCCCAGCCACAAATAACTTCATTTGTGACCAAAACTAAATACACATATCTCGGGCTTACTCTAATTAAGACAAGAATTTCGTGATTCCGACATTTTTCCGGAAGCTTCTACATCCCTACGCGGCGCTTAATTTGCACGGGAGTGTACTGGCGCGTTATTTTTCTCGGGCCATTTACTCAGATGTCCATCATTTTGGAGATTTTCCGTGCGCGACTGTACTAGGGGGGAATGAGGGATATGCAAATTGCAAGTCACATTTTTAATATTAATTTAAAGTCTATTAAGTGTTGTACATGCATATAAGGGGCTCGCCTTACGACCAATGTTAATAATGTATCTCAATCTAATGGATTTCAAGCAATCTAGATAGCTGCGTATCCGCTGGCCTATCCCATACCTAATTGCCATAATTATCCAGTCCACGGATATGTTATTTGCAAGCGATAACACAAAAATGGATCAAAATATCAATCTTGGACAGCGAGTTTTGGATTAGGATTGATTATTAATATTGGGCGTTAGTCCGTTTCGTTCAACATTAGATTTCTTTCAAACATAAGTCCGCCCATCCTAATGATGTTATAAATGCGAAAGTTTGTGAGTATTGATGGATGTTTATTACTCTTTCAAAAACTACTCAACGGGTTTAGACAAACCTTTATAGGAATATAGTTTATACATTAAAAAACACAAGGTTACAAATAATAAAAAGTATAGACAATTTAGTACGTAGGCAAAGCCTCGCGATATAGGCTAAAACCTAATCATTTCAATAATAGGACTTAGTGTCTTCTTCTAGTCGTGGGTGCCCTAATTGTGGCACCCGTGGCGTGTGCCTTTCAGGGATATGGTCGTGAAGATACTTATTTAATAACACAGCCAAGGTTTTAATATGATAAATACCCTGCCAAAGCTGAAGTTAAGCAGTAGTTTTTCCCGTGATTCATTAATAAATTTACAAAAGTTTAAGCTATTTTAGGCCTTACAATAAATGTATGTCGTCGGGTGATAGGTAAATTTATACTAGGTGATGTTTTTTAAGGTACATTTAAGATAAATAGTGACAAAATTATAGAGTGTTTTAACCACTGTTCCCTTAAAAAAAGTATCCCCGTAGAGGTAGGCAGAGGTACAACCAAGGCACCCACGACTAGCCGAAGATACTAAGTCCCACAATTACATTGTAGGACTTAGGTGGCAAGCCTATCGCCAACCGGGCACATATCCAATACCGAGCAACGTTTTTTTTTTATAACAAAATTGGAATAACCCAATTTCCTTTTTTGTTGCCCGACCCGGGATTCGAACCCGTGACCTCATGCAGTAAAGTCCAACAACTGAACCGCTAGACCACATAAGCGACCACTGCTCCCTTGTCTCTTCAAATATATATATTATCGAGTTCCAGTTGTCCACACATTAGTAGGGCCTAAAATACACAACGCAAAGTATTTTCTTCTAAATATTTACCGATAAAATTTAGGTTCAATAAAAACGCATTTGATACTCACTTCATTAAATCGAACAGTGTAATCTGTTGTTATTTTTCCAAGTTAGAATGTCAATATTTTTAATCACATATAAATCTATATAAAATATTAGAGAACTGATTCCCACATAATTTTTCCCGTGTTGGTCCGGGCTCCTTTGTAGAATAGACCATCTGCCTTCCTTTGCCAGGCAGCTCGTAAAAGGCGAGCATAGGCTTATCATCACTAACACCGTGACATCTGACTAGGTGGTAGAGTTTCGCAGCGATTCGCCCGGATTGGTACCACCGCCTTACCTATTCCTGCCGCCATAACGTCATGACGTGTTCCGGTTCGGAGGGTAAGGTAGCCGGTAAACTTACTTTTGCTCGAGGCCTAACATTTTGACCTCAGGTTGGCAACGCACCATTACCATCTTTGTTGTTCCTAGGTGGCGTGAATTTCTTACCATCAGGGAATCCGTCTGCTTGTTTGCCTTCCTATAACATAAAGAAAAGAAAAAAGATAAAGAATTATTGAAGTCGGTTTTTTTTTCAATTTTACTGCGATTACATTATAACATACAATGTTTCTAATATAGCTATAGTTCGAAAATCCTACCGTTTAGCCGAAGTAATCTGACGAGGCGGGTAAACGGTACGAAACCGTCATTACCGTCAAAATTAAAAATGACCGTGATTCGGCGGAATCTTTTTTGTTGAGGATGGAGGTGAATTTTGTTGAAAGAATATTTCGAAGGGACGGCCCATTACGAGGGATGGGAGGGTTATTATATTATGGTGAAGAGGGTGGTGATGTATAATGAGTCCCTTTTCAAATTTTCCTTTAAATTCGCATTTTCATTACGCGATAATAACTGGCGTTAGGCTGGTTGGATGTTCGCTATTAATTTTGGATAATGTGTAAAATACACGTCGTATATGTGGTATGTATGTATAGTGGATGTTGTTATCTATATGTTAATCGACGGGACAAAAATGTTGTAACCAAATTACTAAAGCTAACATTTGTTAATAAAAGTATTAAATTCCTTGTAAAGCATATTTGAATTTGTAGGGTTATGTGGGTAGGTAGGTTTGTATTTCTATTTTGAAGGAAGAAGTTGAATAGCTGAACGAATTCCACTAGAAATCAGTAAAAATAGTTGTGGCTAAAAGAGATAAAAGTAATTAGCGATTTTTTTTGGCTCATATGAAAAAAATGTTGATTTGAAATTTTAAAATTTGGTTTTTAATTTATTTATATAAAACATGACTTTAAGGAGTTTTTGAATTTTACCCTTGAAAATACGTAAGCTTAACAATATGACACATAAAACATTTACACATAATATGTATCTTCACAAAAAATAATCATATCTTATCAAAACCAAAAATAAAAAATCCTTCAAATGGCCAAGTTCCGTATTAAAATTGTTACCGACGAGAAGACTGAAGATTGATAAAACGCAAATCGTTGATTGTATCTTACATTTTAGAATTTTATATCCCAAATTTGGCAACCAAATACGCCTAATCCTTTTGTCACTAAAGTCGACAAAGACGCATATTCTTAATACTGAACTTGACTTAAATACAGTAACATATTTGACGGGATTAAATTTCACATTTTTGTTTTTTTAAATTATTTGTAAAAACATATTTTGGGTTTATTTAATTTTGATCCCTGAAAGTATCTCAAACGAAACAGTTAAAATAAAGCGATTCTGGCATGTAAAACTGCGGGTAAAAGATAGTATGTATTGTAAGAATATAATAGAGACTAAATTGTGAAAAATCGTTACCTAAATAAATGTGTTTGACGTATGCTAATATCATAAATGTGAAAGTGTTTATTGTTTGTAGCTTCTCTCCTGATCGTAAGAGACAACAGCGGCTAATAGATACATCGGTCTATCTATTGATATCGATCTATTCTACGGTCGGTCTATTGTACAAGGCTACCTTACTCTCCTGACACTAACATGACACCATCATTATGGCAGGAAAAGTTAAAGCGGTAATACCCTACCGGGCAAGTAGCTTCACAGCACTTTACCATCGGTAGCTTTTGTTGGTAGTGACCTATTTAGCCTGTGCTCGCCTCTCTCGAGCTGCCAGTCTGGCATACCGACGGTAGACCGTCTACGCTACTACACAGTGCTACGCAGGCCAATATCAATACGAGCAGCGTGTTCTTCGTTCACTACAACAAGCTGAACTTATATCATTTTTACTAGTGCTAGTAATATTTATTCGTTATAATTTTATTATTAACTTTCAATCCATTTAAATGTAGAAACACTAAAGTTACTAACCTGTGCTTGCACAGTGACATTATTTGTTTCTTAATAATATCATGTAATTGTCATTTGGCTTTCGTAATATTTAAAATGTGCCATTTGAATTTATAAATATTTGTATAATGTATTTTAACACTGTGAGAAAATAATCAGATCACCTTATTTGTAATTTATTCTTTAAGCGGAAGTGATTTAATGAAATAATAGTCTTAAGATCCATGGTCATGATAATGACCATTTCCTTTACACCGATATCTACTTTAAAATGCCTGCTGTAACTGTGACAAAGCCCATTCTGTTGCTAGTCGAAGTTTAATAAACACCTCGTTATATTTAAGTGTATTATTAAATAGCCTTTCTAACACTATACACATAGATCAAATGTTCGGAAAGGGCATAGCCTACTTTTTACTTCAATACCTATATATGGCGCAGTTGCGGCAACATATAGTAATATATAATTCATTTCTTGTGCAGCTCTGTAGTCAAACTAAAAAGAGACTTCTTATGAATGTTTAACATAATCATAATAGCATTTTTTCTAATGCGCTGAATAAAGGAAGGAAACCCGCGTTTCTAATTTCACCACAAGTTGCCTAGTACATTGAGCATGACGTGCAATTGAGATATAAATAGTCTAACAAAATAACGTAAACTTGTAGAAATGTGTGAAGTAATAAGGACTACGATGTTAGTACAAATAAAAACTCAAGTTGGTTATACTTCATTATCATATTTAGTTTATAGCCCGACTGTTGTGACTTTCGAGCCCAAAAAGGTAAAAAAAAACAGGTATCTGATAGAACAAAACTTAATATTTTTTTATAGTTTCTACTACATATCCAATCTAGCGGTCCTCTGTGGTCTAGCGGTTCAATTGTTGGACTTGACTGCATGAGGTCCCGGGTTTGAATCCCGGGTCGGGCAACAAAAAGAAAATTGGGTTTGTCCAATTTTCTAATAAAAAAAATATTGCTCAGGATATGTGCCCGGTTGGCTTGCCACCTATCACATTGTGGGACTAAATATCTTCGGCTAGTTGTGGGTGCCCTGGTTGTACCTCTGCCTACCTCTTCGGGGATATAGGCGTGAAGATACTTTTTTTTCAATGATATTTAAAGCAATTGTTTTTTTCAATTTCTTTCGTTAAGTTTTCCTTAAAAATCCGTAATGACCAATTAATTATCATTAAACTAATTAATGGCGACGTCGCGACGCTCTAAATAACGAGCTTTGGGTGAGTTTAAAAGCTTAAGCCCTCGGCCCAAAAATATCTTGTAAAATACTCCATTAATTGCAATTTCTAGCAGTCCAAATGTTAAATACGATGTTACCTAAAACAGTTGATTATGTAAACGGTAATTGGGAAACGGATTTGTTTAAGCCGCTATTTTGTTTCGGAGGATGTAAAATTACACGTTTGATATTTTTATTAAATGTTATATTTTTACACGTTTATGTTCTACTGTTTACATTATAGGTGATCTTTGGATTAACACAAACACTAGATGTTGTAGATAAAAAATATTTGTTGGTCCGGGCTCCTTTGTAGAATAGACCATCTGCCTTCCTTGCCAGGCAGCTCGTAAAAGGCGAGCAAAGGCTCACCGTCATTAACACCGTGAATTCTGACTAGGTGGTAGAGTTTAGCAGCGACTCGCCCGGATTGGTACCACCGCCTTACCTATTCCTGTCGCCATAACGTCATGACGTCTTCCGGTTCGGAGGGTAAGGTAGCCGGTAAACTTACTTTTGCTCGAGGCCTAACATCCCGGCCCCAGGTTGGCGACACACCATTACCACCTTTGGTGTCTCCAGGCGGCGGGAATTTCTTACCATCAGGAAATCCGTCTGCTTGTTTACCTTCCATTATCATAAAAAAAAGAACTAGAACCCATTTTATTTTACTTCTAAAAACACAAAATCCGCAGAATATAACCAAACACATACTGTTAAAAAAAAATAAGCTGAACATTTTTTAATTACGTATTTCTTATTCTGCCTCTGTAGTCTAGCGGTCCAGGTGTTGGAATTGCACTAGTAACAGCGACGGTGTCTCAAATCTGTTAGCATCTAGACCCGCCTGTATGTTCGCTATTATATTATACAAAAAATATAGCGCACAATTTAATAATACAATTAAACTCAGAAATCCAAGCAACTGAGTGATTGCTGTTTTATATTTCCAGAGATAACTGTCTACACAATTTTAACTAATTTGGCAGTTACTAAATAGTTTCTATAAGTGCATTTGGATTATTCAACAATATTTTATAGGTGCTCGACTGCATAAGGTTCCGGTTACGGGCAATAAGAATAAAATTTCGTTTTTCCAATTTTATCATAAAAAAATGTTGCTCGGGATTGGATATGTGCTGGTTAACGGTAGGCTTTCCACCTATCACATTGTGGGACTTAGTGTCTTCAGCTAGTCGTGAGTGTCCTGGTTGTGCCTCTACCTACCTCTTAGGGAATATGGGCGTGAATATAGTATCTTTTTTACAGACATCTAAATACATTTGAAAACTACATAACTTTAACGGAAATCGAACCCTGTGTGTATGATCGGCCACGAGGCGTATAGTCTGCCGAACAATGTCGTTAAATACTGCCAGAGAATTTCCAAACCCTGTGTATTCGAGGCGCATTTGCATTGCACTCTTGTTATAGTGGCCGGTCTCATAGGCCTCGATGTTTCTTATTAACCCGCTAAAACACAAACCCTTTTGCGGCCGCAGGGTCGTACACGATGCCAAAAAAGCCAAAATTCTCACGCGCGAAAGTGTCGCTCTTCTTTTACCTTTTACGATGGGTATCGACGAACCGCCTTTCGATTTCATTACGGACGTCCGTTTTTTATTTTTAAATCACGGGTTGCGCGGTTCCGTTTTTTATTCGCTGTTTTGTCAGTGTTTTTACCGGATCTGTTTTTCATTCCCGCAAACAATGGCATCGCACCCGCCGAATTAACTCAGCTTTTGCATTTTAAAGCGAATAAAAATATTTAAATTCGCATCGGATGTTAATTATTAATTAATATTTTTCATCGCTTAATGTCCAACACGTGTTGGTTGCGATTGTTTTTTTCGCGATTCGTTTTCATGAATGAAAATGATGACGTAATAGTATAATGTCAGTGTCGGCAATTTTACGTTTTTATTGGACGGCTTGTTGTTGGTTTTTTTCGTGTCGGCCGCTCGGTCAATGGGACGCATCGGATTTTAATTCTCAATGTCATTATCACTTTCACAATGAGTGCTCATGATTTTTAAATATGTTCGCATATAAAAAGCTGTTGGAATTCGTTTTATGAACTCGTTCAGTGGTTGTATCGGCCATGTTTGTTTTAACTACATTAAGACTGCTCTTTATTAAAAAGCAATTGTTTTAATTATTTTTTTATTATGAAGAGTTTTTATACTCGATACTCTCTGCCTACCCCGTAAGGGAGTTGGCGTGAAGATATGTATGTATGTATGTATGTATGAAGAGTTTTTCCCGTATTGGTCCGAACTTCTTTGCAGAACTTGCCTGCCTTCCTATCAGACAGCTCGTAAAAGACGACCATAGGCTTACCGTCACTAGCACCGTGACATCCTCCTAGGTCGTAGAGTTTCGCAGCGACTCGCCCATATTGGTATGTCTACCTGGCAGTGCTTGCCGTTAATGTGTTCCGGTTCAGAGAGTAAGATAGCCGGTAAAATTACTTTTGCTCGAGGTCTAACATCCCGGTTTCAGGTTGGCAACGCACCATTAACACCTTTGAACTTCTTATCATTAGGAAATCTGTGTGCTTATTTGCCTCCAATAGGTATTCTGAAAATGTACCAAATACCAAATTTTGTGTTAAATTATATTTTTGCGTGTTAAATTTGAATAAATTGAAATGTATAGTTTCTTTTTTTTCTTTCTTTAGGTTTTGGCCTTAACGTTAGTATTTAGCCATTAGTCAAGTAGAAATTTGCATCGAATTTATATTATTTTCAATTAATTATAATTAGTCATCAGTCATAAGTCGTCATAAAGTCATGGCAGGCTCTTGGGTAAAGCGGTGGCTCTTTACACAAGCTCTGTAATGAGATTTGGCGGCAACGAGGAAATACACGATACGCTAATTTCTTAATAATTATTTCATTTGTGCTTTTTCACTGAACAAAATTGTATAAAATGCAACCAAATTTGACTAATTTCACTCAATATTAACACGAAATTCAATAATTATGAAAAAACTTCGACCATCTTTTCTCTCGATGGCGCCAAAAACCGAAATGTATAATTATATACATATTTTGTTTTGATTCTTCCGTGATTTTCGGTTTAATTTAGTTACTCTATATATTATATACTGCTAGTAAGTACCTACTCGAATTTTGTTTGATGTGTCAATAAAATTTTATTAAGTTAGTAACATTTTATGTAAATAAGATTCGGTTTTTATCTCTTGCCGTTTTAAAATTACAAGGTAAGCTCTTCCATTATCATAATTTATAACAAACGAGGGATCCATCGGGATACTTCTAAAGACAGCTGTCAGTAGAGGTCAAGACGTTGTCATGAAACCTGTTCTTCTTGACCCCTGTTTGTCAAAATAGTTGACCCCACTCTATTTTATTTGCGGCACGCGTGACAGGTTCCAGTATTAAAGGTGAACCAGATCTTAGAGCAGCCAAATTAAAAATGCAGCTAACGGCTATTCTGACTGCGCATTTCTTCAGCATGAAGATAGACAAGCAAGTAAATTTACATAAAATATATAATAATAAATATCGCCTCTGTGGTCTTGCGGTTCAGTTGCTGGACTTGACTGCATGAGGTCCCGGGTTCGAATCTCGGGTCGGGCAACAAAAGGAAAATTGGGTTTTTTTCCAATTTTCTAATAAAAAAGTGGCTAGGGATTGAATATGTGCCCGGTTTGCGACAGGCTTGCCACCTATCACATTGTGGGTCTTTGTTTCTTCGGCTAGTCGTGGGTGCCCTGGTTATGGCTCTGCCTAACTCTTCCGGGATATGGGCATGAAGATACTATTTTTTTTATAAAATGTATAACAATGATGCCAATAACTATGCGTTGCCAACCTGAGGCTATGATGTCAAGCCTCTTGCTGAAGTAACTTTAATAGCAATAAAATTCTGTCCTCTTAGCTGGATGCCGACAATACATAGAATAGGAGTGTTGGCAGGAATAGGTAAATGATACCAAAGTAATTGAAATTTTTATGGAATAAATCCGAAATTTAAAATTAATAATAATTTTAAAATTCGGATTTGACTTCTTGAGTGTTAGATTTTACGGGTTGGGCAACAAAAAAGAAACAGAAATGTGTATTTCAAGTTTTGTAACAAAATAACTTTTTCCGGGATTGGATGTGTGTCTGGTTGGCGATAGGCTTGCCACACATTAGAGGAGTTAGTTCGGCTAGGCACCACCCACAACTTTGTTGTGCATTTTTTTTTTTGAATGACTAATTTGTTGCTAATCTCGCGATTTTATGCAACTTCACCGAGCTTTAATTGTTGTGCATCTGTCTACCTCTCCGGACATATGGGAGTGAAGGCACATTTTATATTTTTTTTATTATTGAAAAACATGAAAAGGTAACTAGTTTACCTTCTTACTGACCTAAAATAGCGATACCATAATATGGATAGCCGTAAGACCCAATACTCAAATGGGTTGCTGTGAGAGAGCTTACTAACTTTATTGCGGGTGAAATCGCGGGAAACTGATATTTTACAATTAACTAGCTCACCCGGCGAACTTATTTTATTCTGAAAATTAATAAAAGTTTGATTAGACAGTTTAAATTTACAGAATTAACACTGCTAAAATTTCGTTATACGTAGGTATATATTTTTTTGTTTTTAAGAACTGAAAGTTTTATTAAGTGCCGACAATCATGGTGAATTCATGTCACTATCATGCGGTTTTTTTTATTAATATCTAAACCGATGACGAAATTTCCTCGTGTTGATCCGGGCCTTATGTAGAATAAACTATCATCTGAATTCCTGCGGACATAAGGACACTAACACAAGAGCTAGAGTTTCACAGCTACTCGTTCAGACCACCATCTTCCTGCCGCCATTACATTAGTGCTTGCCGTTGATGTGTTCCGGTTTGGAGGATAAGGTAACCGGTAAATTAACTTTTACTCGAAGCCTAACATCTCGGCTTCAGTCTCCTCATCTTCGGTGTCTCTAGGCGGCTTGAATTTCTTACCATCAGGAAATCCGTCTGCTTGTTTGCCTTCCTATATAATAAAAAATGTCACAAGAAACATATTAAAGTTGGAAAAGGAGATAGGCCACGTTTTGCCCAAATATCTTAAGTAGTTCCCATTATTTATATTACGTGGACGAAATAGGGTACATTTAAAAAAATCAACATTTTAAATTAAACGCGGAAGTAAACAAATAAAAAGAATCGTTTATTAGTCTAGAAAGTTCGTAACATTCGGAGGAAACTGGCAAATCTACGATGCTCTGGGGTAATACGAGTAACCTCCTGGAATGATTAAATGATTGCATTTCTAAGTTAGATTTTTAGGGTTCCGTGCTTACGTGGCAGTTATTTTTTTACCGCCCTGTTGTTGGGAGGTCAACTAATAATCCTAATACCATCGATTAGGTACAAGTCATACGAGTGTACATACATATTCAAATATTTTAATATATATTTAAATAATCCTCATGACACAAGTATACAAAATAAGTATCTTCACGCCCATATCCCCGAAGAGGTAAGCAGAGGTACAACCACGACTAGTCGAAGACACTAAGTACCACAATGTGATAGGCGGCAAAGCCTATAGCCAACCGGGAACCTATCCAATCCCAAGCAACGTTTTCTATTATAAAATTCGATAAACCCAATTTTCTTTTTGTTTCCCAACCCGGGAATCGAACCCGGGACCTCATGCAGTCAAGTCCGCCAATTGAACCGCTAGACCACAGAGACGATACATAAGTATACAATTACAATTTTGTATGCAATTACAATTTTGGACGTTTATTACATTTTATAATAAGCAAACAATCTGACAAATTATTCGGTATGCAAACAAACTACGGCTGAAAGCAAAATATCAAAAAGTTAGTTCTGCGTTAATGTACTTTAATAAACAATAAAATGAGTAACCATAGAAACTGTAAAAAATAATTTGTATATAATATGTATTAGTAATAAAGTTTCTAGCCCTTGCGCGGCGCCTCGCTTGGGGTTGGATGTAAGCCGTGCATGTTTTATCTTCTGTATATGTCATAATATGCTTAAAGGTATAATATATTACTAATACCTATACTAAAATATATTTTAACATCATCAATATCGTTCCAGGTTCTGACTCGGCGATATTACAGAAACATAATACATATTTTTAAAATTGTAATGTTAGCATAGTTAGTAAAGATGCGGAACCATAATAACTGAAAAATAATCTGTACAAAAATGTTTCGGACGATGAAGTTCCCCGCTCTTGGCAGTAGTTTAGTAAAGCGCCGCTGGGAAATGTAAGTCGTTAACGTTATATCTTTTGCTTATTTCAAAAGATATTCTCTAGAATTTATACTTTTACGGTTTTTAATTCTATTTTTGTTAGGAGAGTTCTATGGAATTCTATTTTGCCAGATGCAAAATTTTTATCACCTCTGTAGTCTAGCGGTCCAAGTGTTGGACTTAACTTCATGAGGTCCTGGATTTGAATCCTAAAAATTGAAAATATGGTATTTCCAATTTTCTAATATAAAAAATGGTGTTCGGGATTGTCTAAGTGCCTGGTTGGCTTTAGGCTTGCCACCTATCACATTGTGGGACTTAGTGTCTTCGGCTAGTCGTGGGTGCCCTGGTTGTGCCTTTGCCTACCACTTCGGGATATGGGCGTAAGGACATTTTTTTTTCAAATACTTACAAGCTGCGACTTACGATTTCATATGCTTTTTCAATTTGTTTAATTATTCAATGGAGAATAAGTTTTGTTATATTCAGTGAAGAATACTCTGCAAATAAACTAATTACACCACCTAAGTTGTGTAACACACTAAGTGTAAATTATTTAATAGCATACGACGATTCTGTAATAAAGTATCATCTAAAAACGAGTCACCTATATTACAGCAAACATTATGTTTATGAGAAGGGTTATGTGCTTAGTAGGGTCCTTCATAAGGGCCGCTTCTCCCCCAAAAGCGTCCTTTTACGACGTAAACATGCGTTTCAAGAACGGTTCTCAAATTTTTAAAAATAACTGAGAAAATTATATTAAAGGTTTTCTTTTGATTATATACTTTGAAGTTCACAATTTTGTGGTTTTTCCAGATCAATATATATCAATATTTTAATGTTGAGATACTTATTATATTTGTTCATTGCTTATCTTTTGGCACCTCATCGGAGGAATGTCATATTTTTTGGGAATATGGAATTACTGAGAAGGCTGGAGAACTTATTAAACAGGTTCCCGAAGGAGATTAGTATAATTTTAATAAGCGGACGTAGCTGCTGGAAAGTCTTGTATTACATGGTTTGGTTACATGAGTAAGCTTGTCTATAAACGATTATATAATATAAAAATAAAATTAACATTACATACATTAAATTATTTATCATTAAATTAAAATATGTTTAAAAAAGTTTAAAAAAGACTCATAAAATAAGAATAAAAGAATTATAAAATATGGTAGAGTTCGCAACAGCTCACACGGATAAGTATAATTTTATTACTATTTTAAAGCATCTTCACGCCCATATCCCTGAAGGGGTAGGCAGAGGCACAACCAGGGCACCCAAGACTAGCCCAAGACACTAAGTCCCACAATGTGATAGGTAGAAAGCTTATCGGCAACCGGGCATATTGCCAATCCCGAGCAACTATTTTTTATTAGATAATTGGAAAAACCAAATTTTCTTTTTGTTGTCCGTCCCGGGATACGAACCCGGGACCTCATGCAGTCAAGTCCAACAACTGAACCGCTAGACCACAGAGGTGATTACTTTTTTATTAATCGGGAAACCTGTTTACCTTTTAAACTTATACTAAGAAATTAGTAGAAAGTATTTTATACCAAGAAATTATTCATTTTGTTTGTTAGTTTATAGCTATACTTCAAATGAGTATACTCGGAAGTATACGTGCTACCTGTGGTTTATGGTAAAATTTGTGGTTCAACGTGTATTTTGGTGTTAAATCAATGATTTCTCCAGAGATATTTATCAATAATTAGTGTTTCAAATTTTGATATAATTAACAAAATTGTGATTTCATTAGTTACGTAAAAATGACATACCTATATTGAAAATTTCCCTGCGTTGGTCGAGGTACGCTGATTAGCATAGATATCTCATAAGAGGCAAGCAAAGTTTATAATATAGGTCATCACTATCAAGACCGCTGGTGGTAGAGTGCTCTGCAGCATTTTGATCGGGTTCCACAGCCTTACCTATTCCTGCCATCATAATGACTCTGTATGTTCCGGCGCGGAGGAGAGGGAGCCGGTAGACTCGCATGGTGCCTTTAGGCCACGGTGATCTCTTACCATCAGGAGAGTCTTATGCTTGTTCTCTGATCGCAAACATAATAGTAATGTTAAAATTATTGAGATAGACAGTTTTTGATTTTTTTAAGATTTTTATACGTACGATGTTTTTTTGCAAAAGCTAAAGTTGTTCTAGATGGATAGCATATTAAATTTATATTTAGTTCAATGTTATTATTAATTTTAAAATTTGGAATTTCAATTTATTATTATGGATTTCGATATCAAAATAAGAGACGTATGAAATTATATTTTACTCCATTGATTAATTTAGCCAAAGCTTGTAGAAATTACTACTATACTTGTTATCGTCGGCACTTGGTGGAATTCAATTGCATACACACTTTTCTGAAGTAAATACTTGTACTTATCCACTATACACTTTATTAAATACTTTTCGTTACTCTATAGCCAACCGGTTTCACTTTTTACAGCATCATCAGGACTTTAAAACTAAAGATAAAAAAATATCTCGTTTTAAAATTAAAATTTTATCTTTAATTATTTTTACTTACTTATTCGCTATTCTAAGGTGTGTATATAAAAATGTAATTGTATTAACTAACGATCAAGTGATCACATTTGAGAACCACAGACATCTCTGTATTGCGGGGAGGTTAGGGACAATCGCCACCGCCCGCGGCCAGGCACGCAGAGTCGTTTGCAAGACGCACCCTTCTAATACCCTTTCGCCCCCTCATTACATATAAGGATAGTACCCCGGACTACCCGACGCGAAAGGTTTTTATGTCTTTAATAACATTCCGTGAGTTGTGTACTTACGATACTCATATAACACTTTACATATTTTTGCATATCACTACATAGTATAAAACAAAGTTGCTTCTTCTGTCCCTATGTCCTTTTGTCTTTAAATATTTAAAACTACGCAACGGATTTGGATGCGGTTTCTTTTAATGGATAAAGTAATTGAAGAAGAAGGTTTATGTGTATATTTCAGAACCGTGCGAAGCCGGGGTGGGCCGCTAGTTAAATATATAATAGGTACAGAGTACATACTTGTATATCGTAACGTAACGTACATGAATAATAATTATATCAAGGTCAAAAGTAATTTTCCTCAGTTTTGCTTATAAGTTAATAGTTTTCCTAAGGCAAATATGGAAATATTGTCATTGCAATTTAAAGTTTTTTGTAAGTTTAAAGAAAACTTGGCGTTTTTTAAATGTTAGGTATTGGTGTCAAGTGTTAATTATAAATTTACAATTATTTCCCAAATTACATCTTTCATGTTAGTTATTAACATCTAGGTACTAGTTGTTGCCCGCGACTTTGTACACAAAGTGACTTTTCATGGTTGTTGATACAAACGAAACATTTTAACGCGGAGACGGAGTTCGTGATTTTGAACCGAGTTAGAAGCTACTTCTACATAAAATTTGGTAAAAATGCGTTTGGTAGTTTTCACGTGAAGAGGAATAGTTTTTTGGATTCTGTATCCTTATACTATACGCTCTGCTTATTCTTGTTCCTATAAAGTCATTCTCATGTTCGGTGCTTAATTGTACTCGTAGGGTAGCCTTTAGGCTTGCAGACCTGGCTTAATTGAGACCAGATGATAATTATACACCCGTAACATCTGTGGTAAATCATGATGGATCAGAAGACTTGCCAGCCTTATTTGCTATATTGTAACACACAAAAGAAAACTTGTCCAAATTATGAGATAATACGTACCTAAGTTTAGAAAAATTAGTCCCTCTTTCTTTTTACTTCGCTTAAAAATTGATTAATAAGATTAATACGCGTGATAGAGATCGTAGAGAGAGAGTAGCACAGAATTCTAAAAATTGTGCTGAATTTCCAAAATCTCGAGGCCTAACACCCCGGCCTCTGTCCAGGAAATCCGTCTGCTTGTTTGCCTTCCAATGTTATATAAAAAAATAGTCATCAATGACGATTTGAATAAGTACATAAATTAAATATATAAGTATAAAGAGAGCAAACCGCAATCATCCCCAAGCAGCCCTGCAATATCCCCCAAACCACCCCCCCGGATTACATCCCGGGAAGATAGTTAAAGCCTACCCTGAATAAATTTCACCCGTCAATAAAAGGGCTTTGTCCTTTAAAATGAAGGGATGTTTTGTTATCTTGAGGATTGGCTAATTTGACAATAACAAAAGGGTTTCCTTTTTGGGAATTGCGTTCCACGATAATCATGGTTTTTGTAAACACAAAAGGAAAAAGGTACGAAGGTACGTTTGTAATTTGTTAAGGGATATACAAAGGCTTAATAAATATGTCGGGACGTGACGTCTCCTGTGTAATAAGATCGTTTGTTTTGTTAGGTTTTTTATGATATTGGAAGGCAAACAAGCAGATGAATTTCCTGATGGTAGAAAATTCACGCCGCCTAAAGACACCAAAGGTGGTAATGGTGCGTTACCAACCTGAGGCCGGGATGTTAGGCCTCGAGCAAAAGTAAGTTTACCGGCTACCTTACTCTCCAAACAGGAACACGCCATGACGTTATGGCGACAGGAATAGGTAAAGCGGTGGCACCAATACGGGTGAGTCGCTGCGAAACTCTACGACCTAATCAGATGTCACGGTGTTAGTGACGGTAAGCCTATGCGCGCCTTTTACGAGCTGTATGTAGCTAATAGCTTTTTTTTAACGTAAACGTGGCAATGGTGCATCATCAAACTAAATTTTTAGAGTTTATGACTGCTGAAAAACGATACTTATACAAAAATGATTTACTAGACAAACCGGCGGATTTCGTATCGTTTGACATTAACATCTACTAACAATTTTTATAGATTAAAGTATAGTTTTTTCCATAATTTTTTTTTAATTTTGCCGGTTTTCCATCTTATAAGAATTTTTTCATGACAATAAATAACACAACAAAAACTAATTAGTAAAATCGGTCCATCTGTTCAGGCGTGATGCGATTACCACGCGAAATGGAGATTTATTTTTATATATGTAGACTAGCCAACTTGGCGGACTCCGTACCGCTTGCAATCGATAGCCACTTACAAAAAATGATATTACGTGTGAAAAAAATATAAGTCCTACCGTTTTCCCATTTTTCCTGCAATTTTCCCGGTCTTCTCTTCATAAGAACTTTCTCCTGAAAATAAGGAACACAACAAAGAAAGAATTTATATATTAATACGTGATGCTAAAACTTTGGACCCTTTTTTACGAAAATTGCCCCTAAGCAGGAACATACAATTTGGCACACTTATATTTTTCAAAGTATATTAAACAATAAATAAAACATTAGCCACACTACCATTTGACACACACAAACATATATGTTGACGATAACTGTAAAAGACCACATATTCGCATTATAAAGTTTGCAAACATAGTAGTTGGTCTTGAGAAATGAATATGGCGTTCTTATAAACAAGATATTAAAATTTGTTAAGGTCGAATTTCGACCAATGAGCGACAACTAGTAAACATAATTGGTCCATCCGTTCAGGCGTGATGCAATGATCACGCTATTATCATCATCATCATCATCATTTCAGCCATAGGACGTCCACTGCTGAACATAGGCCTCCCCCATTGACTTCCACTTCGACCGGATGGAAGCGGCCTGCATCCAACGAGACCCCGCGACCCTCATAAGGTCGTCTGTCCATCTCGTGGGTGGCCGTCCTATGCTTCGCTTGCCGGTACGTGGTCTCCACTCGAGAACTTTTCTGCCCCAACGGCCATCAGTTCTTCGCGGTATGTTCCCCGCCCACTGCCACTTCAGCTTGCTAACCCGGCTGGCTATGTCGGTGACTTTCGTTCGCCTGCGGATCTCCTCATTTCTGAATCGATCTCGCAGGGGAACCCCGAG